>RXOD01006408.1:0-10437 GCA_005223375.1 Amoebophrya sp. AT5.2
CGGCAGCGATACCCGACTGAGGAGGCAGCTTTCTATGGCTGAAATTTGGTCAGGTGGGAGCCACCACGTCACAGATTCAGATGGGACGCCGCAGCCCTCTCGTGGGCCTTGGGGCTGGGGGCGTACCAGTTGGAGGCGAATCCTACTTAAGATCCTAGACCTCCTCCCTGGCAATCTTCCACAAGGAAGTGGCAAACAAGTGCAGCATTCTTGTGAACCAGACACGGCAAGCCTAGACCTGGACCTAGACCTGAATTTTTTCAACCCTTAATTCTTGGCCGCGTCCAGGTCCGCGTTGATCTTCGCCAGCTGCTCATCCAGCTCGGCAAGCTCCACCTGCCCCTTCTTCACCTTCACCAGCGCCTTCTTCTTCGCCTTCTTCTGCGCCGGAGTCTCCTTCACCTTCTTCTTGCCCCCCTTCGCCTTCTCCCCCTTCGCCTTCTTCGCCATCTTGACGCTAGTAACCGATGCCGATGCCGATTACGATTTTCGCTCTTGGTCGTGCTGCTGCTGCTTTTGGGAGCTTCCTTTCGGTATCAGGGGACACGGTGGCGGCGACCAAGGATCGCCTGTGAAGAGGCGAAGCCGGAGAAGAGAAACCGGCGAAACAGCTGCGTCGGGCGCTCCAACACGATTCCTCGCGGCATGGGCAAGGCGATTTGTTGTGACATCTTTAGTACTGGGAGAGAAAACTAATCTTAATTCACTCCGACTCCTGTTGATGTCGTTGGTCTAATTTTAGAGTTACTGCCAACTTTGTGGCGAATTCAGTTGTTTTTCTCCCACACTAGTTGGCTTGCGTCCTCCAACCCAATTCCGTAAGGCTTGCAAAAAGCGAACAGTTTATGTGTTCCCATGCAACTGGTGCAGCTGCAGCTTACTTTCGGAAGTAACTGTTGTGTCTCCTTGTTCCGGCGCCCAGCCTGAGCTGCCGTAGCCAGTGCGACGCACGGAAATTGTAGTAGATCTAGATACGCAGGAGAAAGATGACAGAACTCCGTGGCTCGCGGCGCAAACACCAGACCGCGACCTGCGCTGCGCCTAGACGAGGCCGCTTAGTTTTGCAGCTTCCGCTTCAGCATCAATCGGGCGGCGGTGCGAAAGCAGCTAAACCACTCTTACGCACTTCTTCGGCATCGCCGTGAAACGGTTCATAATTGCCGTGCTGTTGCGACACCGCCGTCCTCGTCCTGCCTATTTGGACTGCGCCGAGCGCAACCTTACCACCAGCTGCATCGACGTCTTTGAGCTGGATAGCTTCGACTTCTCCTTCTTCGGATAGTCCGGGACTCTGCAGCTGGTGTTCCTGCTGGTCCTCCTCTCTTAGCGCAGCCCCGAACCCCCCTGCGGCCTCCATACCTTCGAGACTACCCACTTCCGTCGCCGCGGCCGCCGATGCCAGCTGAGAACCGCTATCCGACTGACGCAGAGAAGCGTGCTTTGGTTTTCGTCCTCCCGCGGTTGATTTACTCAGCACCTTATCCTGGAGGTAGTTCCGGACGGTGCTCGAGGCCTGGTTCAGTTTGCTTCCGAGAGCAGTGACGCCGTTTTTTAACTTGATTTCTCGACGAGGACGCACGTTGTGCGTGAGGTCCTTCACCTTGCGGTTGGTGCTGGGGGCGTGGCGTAGGGGAGGTTGGGCAACCTTCTGCAGCTGATTGGTGGCATGATAGGCGAACCCAGGTCGCAGTCTCGCAGCCCTGTGGTCCTCGGGCGATGACAGACCATCAGCAGGATCCATGTCCGGCCTATTCCGAGGACCAGCGCCGACGTAATCAGCGTCGCCTTCCCCGCCTGAGTCTCCGAAGCCGCCTTCGTCCAGGCTGCTGTGACCGCTGTCGTCAATCGCGAACTGGTGAGCGGACTCGCCGTAGTCATCCGAGTCGATCTCGTGCTCCTCGAAATCAAACCCGTTGACCTCATCCACCTTCGCAGCGCCGCCAGTCCACGTGTGGTCACCGCCAGGGTGGTCTTTGCATTGGCTGATCATCTTCAAGTTCAGGTTGAGCTGCTGTGCTCCTCGTCTATTCTCTTTTCTTCTTCTCCTGCTTGGCCTAGTTTGCCGCATATTCGAATTCGATGCTTCATCGCGCAGCGGGTCCTCCGGGTCGCAACGACCACGTCCCCGGACAGTAGAGCCGTGGCCCTCCACTACAACATCACGTGCATCCTCCGACGCCCCCCCTGCTGCTCCACGATCCGCGGACTGTAGAAAGTTGTCTGTGACCCACAGCGCGATGCAACTCATTACCACGGGGCACACGACCATGACGAAGACCAGTTTCGCCCGCGGATAGGGGTTGAACACCCCCAAAATCACGCTCGCCACCCCCAGCAAAACCGGGTAGAAGACCTGCACAAACAGCAGCACGACGAACTTCGAGAAAATCACGATCAGCTGGTAGTCGAACAGCTGCCGCCGCCAGACTTTGTGCGAAATAACCAACTTGCTGGTCGTGGTCACACTCACATTCGCATTCGGGTTCGGGTTCGGGACGTAGTAATTCCCGATGTCGGCGTACTCAGGACGGAACCACTTGGTGTCGCACCACAAGGCGCACCTCGTGGAGGTGTAGACTTTGCAGAGGATTTTCAGCGACAGAAACGTGACAAAGACGCCCAGCGTACAGTCGAGCATCAGATTGATCCAGTAAAAGTTGCAGGCGTCGGAATTCGGAGCCGTCGTAAGGAAAGCAAAAAGCTTAGACAGAAGGATATTCACCGCGTGGACAACAAAAGCAGCGACGCCCTGGTGTGATAGAATTAATTTAAATTTATTTCATTCGGGGCTGCAGTTCTTTAAGTTCATCAACATTCTAAAGCGACATTTGAAAGTGAATCTGAACAACAAGTGCATCTACAACCGCAACGTATCAACCTAGTATCGTATGCTTGTTAGTAGTAGTACAACTACTTAAGTACCTGCTTTGACGTGTCGAGGAACCAGACGTGCCAGCTTCTTCGTACCGGGTCCGTGAACCTCTTGTAGACGAGCGACACGAAGCAGGTTAGCATCAGAAACGCCTGGAGCCACCACCCAAAGGAGCCGAATTTCCCGAGCAAAACGCACTCTTGGTTCGCGTGGGCGTGCTCCGTCTGGATTTTGCTTCTGGAGTGGATTTCATCCGGAGAGGGAAAACCAACGCTGCTCCCGGGCAGCATCCCCGCAGGAGGCAAACCTGCTGCCGCTGCCGAGGACGCGTTTATTATTCCGAGCGTGCCAGTAACAGCTCCGGCTTCGACCGCCTGTTGCAAAGTGGTCGTGGCATTTAGCATGTCGGAGTCCGTCGGCGCGGTAGAGATGAGATGTCACGGCGTCGGCGGGTCGCGAAGATTATAACCGGCGCGCCTATGAAGCAAACTCTTCGGGAACGGAAGAGCAAGTCAGCACGACGCAGCCACACATTCCAGAAGCAACAGCAAGCTCGACCATTGCTTCGCTAAACTTTCATCTTTTATTTTGTACGACCACGAGTACGACCTAACGAGGAACGAGGGATTATTAATTTAATCACGAAAACTGCGCTCGGCTCGAAAATAAAATTGAAAAAATCCATACTTACACAGTACCACAGTGCATTCATACTCATAGTACCCAAGAAGAAGAATGAAAGATCTCTTCGATGGGATCAAAGTCGAGGAAACCCCCGACGGACCTTCATCACGATGAAAGACCAAAAAGCAAAAGCAAAAGCAAAACCACGCGGCCAGTGCCAGATCTGCTTCTAGAAGAGAATCGTATGTACACGGATAGCCCCAAGAAAGTCTCTTTCTCTCAGTCTCTCGCATGAGCTTGAGCTGCACCTCCTCTCCCAGTGGTGCTCTGGTGCTGACTCGCGGCTGCTCGCCGGACCGGCGAGGGAGCTGCTTGCATCATCAGCCCTATACTTGTAGTTTGTTTAGTTTGATGAAAGTTTCGGTTGCGTTCGGAGGTACTACGAATCTGGTACGACAAGAAAAAGCGTTGAAGATGGAGCGGGGTAGTTCGTACAAGGTTCATTTTCGAAATTTTCGTAGTCGTTCTAGGTCGCATTAGCTGTCCCTAACGAAGCAGGCGAATTTTCTGAGTGATTCATTCTTACGGTTCATTTGCATTTCTAGGAAATAACGCAAAAACTGTAGGGCTACGTTGATAGCATTTGTCTGCCTATTTATTACGTACACGTACAAATTACATTTCCTTCCAGGTTTTGATTTTTTAGGCGGTTCCTACTTCAACTTCTATTCCACTTCCATCTTCTATAATATGTCATCGAATCCGAAACCGAATGCAAGCTTGTTTCTGTTCTTTATATCACGACCATCGGGCGGTAGTAGGGATATGGTATCGCTCCACTCCGATGAATATGCGGAGTGCTGTGGATGTTGCCGATGCGGTACGTAGTTGTCGCGCTTTTCGTCCTTGTTATTTTCTTTCACTTCGTGATAGTGTTCGTGTTGCGAGTGGTACAGCAGCAGCGCCCTGCTAAACCTCGGCTCACATCGAAATCGGTCATCATAAATTATGAAGGTAGAAGGCCCTGCCGAGTGCTGCGATGGCGCTGGCGACCCTCTTCCTTGTTCAGCTTCAGGATTTATCAGCATCGTATCCTATCAGTCTACCATGAAGCATTGATTCACTTTCACAGGAGCTTCATACAGCGAGCATAATTGAATTCATCCCGCCGTGAGAAGCTGAGGCAAGCAGTAGCAGTGCTCGCAAACCTACAAACTTATGCGGTCGGTCCGCTCCACCGTCTGTGCTGCGGCTACACAAGCGAATCCAGGGCGGTTTTTTTTGTCGTGAAAATCCACGACTCGTTTGAATTTGGTTTTTCATTCGAAGAACATTGGCACTGTTGTATATGACGACTTGGTCCAGCAGCAGGAGCTGCAGCAAGAATTGAATTTATTGAAATTGAATTTAGAATCGGTATTAATGAAGTAGAAGTAGATAGATAGAAGAAGCAATATAACGGTCCTCAGCCTTACGCGAACACACGACCACAGCTATTGCGAAACTGCAATCGTAGGTAGACATCGAGATTCACAACAGTCGATCGTGGGCGGTAGAGATAAAACAAAAAGTGATATCCATCTTGGATGTAGTTGGCGGAAGATTACGCCGGTGTCTGATGAAACATGTCTGGGCGCAGCATGTTGTGCGTGTCAAACGGGGTCCAGCCCAGCTCCGACGCCGCTCCGCCCCTTGCGCCGCCGATGTCTGCGGCCCCACTCGTTGAGGGCAACCCCGACGGGAGTCCCTGGTTCGTCGCCGCAGTCTGAGGAAGGTATGAATGTTACTTTCAGCTTCATCTTTCAGTGATTTATGTATATGTTGCACGATTGATATTGAAATCAGAATCACAATAGGAAAGCGGTGGTTGTACTTGTAGAAAGATCGATGTAGTAACGAAGAAGCACGAGACGAACTCGAAGTAGAGGCACTCACCAGACTCGCGTGGAACTGTTCCAAGAGGCTTGGCGTGGTAACCATGGCGTCGTGGTTCATAGTGCCGATTTTGACCAGGCCGTCTATCCCACTTCCCGGACCGCCTCCAATACCAGCGGCACCCGGGCCTGTACTATCGACGGGGCTCCCACTCGCCGTGGACTGCGTGTTGGAATTGCTGGCATGCGTATTCGACATGGACATGGACGTCGCGTCGAGGAATTTGAAGTCCACGCCGGAGGTCTGGGTTTGAGGACTCGCCGCGGCCGCAGCTGCTGCCCCAGTGCCTCCCTGTTGCCCACCCAGCTGCTGCGCTGGCCCAGCCTGCTGCTGGAGCTGGATGTGGTTCTTGCGGCTGTGTTGTGCACAGATGAAACGGAGGTGAACAAGTGCGAGTAACGCAGATGAAAAGGAAAACATCTTCACAGAACTACGCATCATAGAAGATGAAGAACAATCCTTCCACGACCGGACCACGCCGAACAATAGAAAGTAGAAGTTGAAGTAGATGAAAAAAATTAGTGAAGTGTAACTAACAAACTAAGTACTTCCGCGACTGCTGCTGCCTCCGGATCAGGCTCGACCTGGTCGTGTTGTCCGTTCGCGGCCCCCTTGGGTGGATTTTTGGGACACTGAGTCCCGCCTGCGCGTACATCCAGTTGATGTGGGCTTCTGTCTCCGTCTCGCTGTATCCGCAGCGGCGGTACAGCCGGACGAGAATCTGGTAGGTGACGTGGCTCGGGCTCCCGATCTGCGAGTGCAGCTCCTTCGAGGTGAGCTCTTCGAAGGTGCGAATTCCCGTCTGCAGGTCGTTGGCCTTCACGCACCCGTCCAACAAAGAGTTGAACACCAGTTCGTCGGGAGAGAGACCGCGCTCCCGCAAGTGCCGCATGTAGGTGAGCGCCTTTTCGAGGTGGCCAATCTGGCAAAAACCCTTGATTAAGGTGGAGTAAGTGATCAAGTCCGGCTCGATCCCATGCGTCTGCTCCAACTCGCGGTACCTTGTAGCATCCTCTTCGTAGTTCCTCGCAAGAACAAAGATCCATCCCATCGATCAATCTTTTTACCCCAATATCATCAAAAAATAGACGGGTGAATGCAAATTCTTCTCTATCAAAAAATTTTTTTTCGAATAAACACAATTCTTCCGCCTTATCGCAGTCGTGCGCGCGCACGGCGACGTCGATCATACTGTTGAAAGTGATAGTGTTCACAGCGACCCGCTCCTGCTTCATTTCGTTGAACAGCATCAAGGCTCCCTCCAGGTTCCGCGCCATCCCGTACCCCTTCATCAGGGTCGTGTACAGGATGGTGTTGTGGTGCTTCCCAATTCGCTTGATGTCCTGGAACACAAACAAGGCCTTCTCGATGTCGCCTGTCGTCGATCAGAAACAATGGATTCATGTTGGATCGACCATCTTCTTCTTCTTGTTCATGTGCATGCCTCCACCGCCTGCTCGTCGTAATATTTTAAGTTCGTCTTCGTTTTACGTAAGTACTTAGTTCGTTGTTACCGCATTTGACGCAGGCGTCCAGCATGCAGCCGAAGGTAACGGCGTTCGCGTTCTCGTGCAGGGACTCTTTTAAGCGGAGCCACTCGCGCCACACGCTGTCAATGTCACCGGCCTGGCCGTACGCCTTCACGAGAATGCCCAAGGTCACGGAGGAAGGCTGGATCCCGTTCGCGCGCATCTGCCGAAGAATCGACTCGAGCCGGGCCATATCGCGGGTGCGACAACAAGCATCGAGGAGAGAGTTGAACAAAACCTCGTCCACGTCCTGTTCAGTTTGATTGTTGCTTAGCTTCCACCTTGGAGAAAAAATGAACGTACGTAGCTAGGTAGGCAGGTACCACGGAAGGCGTTCGAATTCGTCGTCGTTGCCGTTGGAGGAGGTGGAGGTGTACTAGGGGTAGTCGGCACTGGCAGTGACAGTGGCATGTAGGGAATAAGTACACAACTTCTAGCACTGACGCATCTACGTCTACCCATACCCGATCCTGAAACTAATAGAGAGACGTACCCCCGGCTGTTGGTGCACGAATCGTTCCACGACTTGGATGCCCCTCTGCAGCAGTTTTGGTTCGTGGTAGTGGTTTACCGTTTTCATGAGAATGCGGGAGATCGCAAACTTGTCGCATACGATCCCTTCGAACTGCATTTCTTCCAGCGTGGCCCAGGCTTCTTCGACTCGTTTCGAGCGGACGGCTTTTTCCAGTTGCACGTGGTAGTTCATGGATTTGCCATCCATGTTGCTTGACGTTGTCCCACTAGTACCGGGCATTCCACCTGCCGTTCCACCGCCCGCAGAAAAGGGCGGAATTTGCGCCGCCGGGCCGCCTCCATTCGGCACGAACGAGTGCTGCGGCTGCTGTATCAGAGGGGGCTGGTGCTGGTTGTTGTTCATGTTGAGGTTGACGTTGCTCTGATGATGCACCTGCTGATGTTGCTGCTGCTGTAGTAGAAGCTGTTCCTGGTGAAGATGGTCGGCGTGATCCACCTGATGCGAAGTAGATGCGCCGCTGTTGTTCGGCATGACGTTGTGCTGTTGCTGGTGGGGCTGGTTCAGCATGTTTTGGCCCTGATTTTGCGGCTGCTGCTGAGCCACCTGCTGGTGCAGGTTGTGGTTCTGATGCAGCTGATGGTGCTGCGCATTACCCTGATGGGGGTACCCGGGAGTCGTGGAAGTACAAGTGTGCTGATTTCCCATCGATGCGGTGCCATTTTGGCTCTGCTGCTGTTGGTGGTAGGACCCGTGCATCTGTTGGTAGGTGGAAGTGGCTCCGGCGGCTCCTCCCGAGGACGAAGACCAGGTGGACACGGGGGCACCTCCACCTCCGTTATTCATCATCTCCCCGTGCTGATGCTGCTGCCCGTAGTTGTGCCCTCCCTCCTGGTGACGCGAGTTGCTCGAGTTCTGGTGCTGGTTGTGCCACTGTTGGTTGTTGTTCTGGACGCCGGGAGCTCCATTGTAAGAGGAGCCTTGAGACGACCGGTATCGTTCCGCAGCGTGTTGGTTGAAACTGTAGGTCGTGGGCGTCGTCGAGGAGTGCGAGTTGGGGTTATGCTGCTGGTGCGTCGTCGCGTGTGCGACGTTATGCTGCTGCGCACTCGTAGTCGTGGGTGCCCCGTAGCTATCGTAGTTGTTCCCGCCTTGTTGTCCACGCTGACCGCCGAACCTGCTGTTCGTATGCTGGTTGTGGTAAGCACCCCCCCCGCCCCCCTGCTGGTGCTGTTGTTGGTGCTGCCCGTACCCGGGTCCGCCGCGCCTCTGCTGCAGCTGGTTATGGTTTTGGTTTTGGTTGATGTGTCCGTGCTGCTGCTGGCCACGACCAACAGCATGATGCTGATGGTACTGGTTCTTGTACCCCCCACAACCACCATGGCCGCCTTTCTTGCCGTTTCCTTTATTGGTCGTGCTGCCACCAGCTGTCCCGGCTGCGTAGGAGTGATTATACGTCGAACCTCCGCTACCACGAGGCCCTCTGTGCTGATTGTATTGATGCTGCGGCGTCGACGACGTCAGGGGTCGCGGCGGTGGGTTGAATGACTGCATATTCTTTCCGCGCGACGAGCTCTTCATTTGAGCGCTACCGCTTCCTCGACTACCGCTACCGGACGCGCCGAGGCTTGAGTTGCAGCTGGAGGTGCTGATATGGTGATTACGATTACCGCAATTCCCATCGGCGCCTGCACTAGTCGTAGTCCCTCCAGCACTGTTTTCGTCGACCTCGTCTGTCATGGCAGGCGCTCCGAAACCAGCACCGTCCGGCATCGTCATGTTGGCACTGCGACCGATAATGTGGTCGAGGTCGTCCTCGCTTTTATCGGCTTTGTCCTCTACTTGTTTTAATCCATTTCTCGTGTCGTCGGCAACAACCACGTCTGTGTCTACTAGTGCTGCATCCGCTGCTGCGCCAACGGAAACTGCTGCTGAGCCGGCTTCGGCTGCACCCACTGCTGTTGACGCGCCCTCTACCGCCGGGGCGCTTCCCACAAGCAAGCGATCTGCTTCGCCGTCGCCGTCCTCTGGCACAAGTACCTATGAATGAAGATTCTAGTGTCTACAACAGACATACTTTTTTATGTTTGTAGTTGTGATCAAACATAGTCAGTGGCTGAAGATGCAAACCAACCTGGTTCCCGCCCTGGAGGTTCTTGTTCCAAATACTGGAAGGCGTGGCTTCGGCGGGAAACTGGTGCCAGCTGTCCAGAGATTGATTGAGTTGCTGCAAATCCCGGCGACTGTTTTTTAGCGAAGGGTCAGCGTCCTCGCCCACGTCGGATCCAGCACATCCACCTGCTGCGGGGGAGGGTTGATTGAACGAATTGCGATTGGTTTCTTTGCCTTTTCAGCGAAAAGGAGAACCAAATTAAACGTAGGTATGCAGTGTGAACTACTACACAAACACGTCGACATTTGGCTATTTAATATCAAGCACTCGCCGCGCCTGCGGCGCGGCGGAAGGGCTTTTGTGCTACATTTAAAGTCAAAAGCTGATATTTATCATCCAGAGTCCGCAGCACGTGCACAAGCACAGGGCTGACATGCGAAATCCATCGCTGAACGCGCGCGATGCGTCGCATCTCGCCGGGCGCGGAGCGAGCGGGACGTCCGCGGCAGCAGAATTTGGACCCACGGTAAAGAAATCGGGAAAAAGCCCCGTCCGTCGTGGACCCCTCCCGAGGCCTCTCCCCGGCCCCTCCGGCGGCCTCTCCCTCCCGGACCCCCCCCGAGGCCTCTGCCAGACCCCTCCCGGGGCCTCTGCCGGACCCCTGCGGCGGCGTCTCCCCGACCCCTCCCGGGGCCTCTCCCGGACCCCTCCGGCGCCCTCTCCCAGACCCCTCCCGGGGCCTCTCCCGGGGCCTTTCATTCCCGGGGCCTCTCCCGGACCGCTCCCGAGCCCCCGCTCGGGGCCTCTCCCGGGGCCTCTCCCGAGGCCTCTCCCGGGGCCTTTCCCGGGCCCCTTCCGAGGCCTCTCCCGGACCCCTCCTGGGGCCTCTCCC
>RXOD01006409.1:0-10434 GCA_005223375.1 Amoebophrya sp. AT5.2
AGGCGCGGCGAGTGCTTGATACTAACTTACCAGCTGGTCCGGTCATAACCCAGATGTTCTCGAACTTGTCGTCGTACGACGTGTGCAAGAGAACGAGGTCCTGGAATTCCTCCGCCTCCGCCTCCAGCTCCGCCGCGTGGCCGACGAAGAAGACTACGCGGATCTGGATCTGCGCGCCGTACCGAGAGCCGCGCGCCCACGTGCGGCGGATCAAGTCGCGCGCGCGCCTGTTTTGCCGCGCGGAATGGACGCAAATGAGCAGCTCGCCAGCAACCAGGTGGGGCGAAAACACAGACGTGGTGCCGGGCGCTGCTGCCTCTTCTAATATTTGACCCCGCTGCAAACTCAGCTCCTGGTAGTGCATCGAGGTCACGGCGCCAAGGAAGCGGAGAAACCGCGACTGGCCCCAGTAAAGGGCCGTGAGGTAGTGGTTGCTCTCGTGGGTCATGTACATGCGGACCTGGGAGTGATGATCCTACATGAAATCAAATCGATGTAAAGGATCGTTCTACTGATGATCTCGTCCGCATCAGCAATACTTTCCCAGTGGCAGTGAGTCCGTTGTCGTGGAGTGAAAGCGTATAAAAAAATACCCCGTGCTGCAGTATTCCGCTTCCGTCTGTGAGCGTACTCACGAGTTGGTGCATTTCCTCCGGCGACGTGAAGTAGAAGGGCATGAAGAGCAGCACTCGCTCCAGGTAGGACGCCAGGTTCGCGGACAGGAAATAGATGGGGATGATGCCCCCCGAGAGGCACTCGATGAACTCCTCCCCGATCTCCTCGGTGAAGATGAGCCGAAACGGCATCCGGTCGTTCTGGCACTGGTCCGCGTCCAAGCACATCACCACCCAGCCCTGGCGCACCATGTCCAAAAAGTAGGGCGTCCACGCATCGGGATCCTGTAGCCACTTGTGGTGGTTGCGCTGCGCCTCCTTGGAGAACACCTTGTGCGCGTGGAAGGACACCAGCGGAATGCCCTCCAGCTGGATGGGCAAAATCTCGTCCGGCCGCCACGGAAGCGAGTGAAACCGCTCCAGGTCGGCCACCTCGTTCGCGTCGAAGGGAACCAGCTTGCACTTCAAATTCTGCATCATACTGGTCGTCGTGTGGGGGGAGCTGCCGCCAGAAGTACTGCTGCCGGTCTTGGTGCTGGTTTTTTCGCGAAACGCGACGATCAACAGTTCGTCCTCAATCACGATGACGTCGTAGTGCGCGCACACCTTTTCGGCCACCTGCAGCCAGGGGTCGAGCGTCTTGCCCTTCCCATGCAGCCACAGGACGTGCTGCGTACTTCTAGAGGTAGTAGTGGAACCGGAAGAACGAGAACCGGCCCCCGACGTCGCAACGAGGTCGGCGATATCGTGGAACTCGACGTTGCGTAACGGGTCGGAGGAGCTCGCACTTGAAGTTGTTGCGCTTGTCCCTGGTGGCGAAGAGTCGCCCGGTGTGGGGGAACCTCCGCTGGATGTCATGGCAACCGCTACCATTTCCTTGCTCTCCGCGGTTGCGACGTCAACCACTACGCAGCCTCTCCTCGAGCCCGCTTCTGCCGGGATTGTTGTTCCGCCAGCTTCAACCGCTTCTCGCGATGCTGGTACCAGCTCTGTGGTGGCGCTATCCGAATTGCGCAACACAATGTAGCCGCGCGGGCTGCGGTGATTTATTCGCGCAGCCGAATTTGAGGACGAGACTTCACCCGCGCTGGTGCCCACCTTGGATCTTGCACCAGCAGTTGCTTCTGGTGTTTTCGCGAGCAGCAGCCCGTGCACCTGGGCCTCCTCATCGTCGTCTTCCTCTAGCTGTGTCGATGTCGACGTTACCCCCTGCTCTTGTTGACCAGCATCGGTGGATGTTCTTGTCGACGTCAATGCAAATTCATCTCTATCCGCCACTGCTACGCCGTCCTCTCCGTGCCCCGCCAGCGGGTCCGACCACGAGTCTTCAATTTTGTCTGGCGGTTTGGGGTCGAAGATGGAGCGGAGGTAGATGTCGGGATGGAACGGAAACAGATTCGCGAGCGAACCCTGCAGATTCTGGAACTTGGCCTCGAGCCACTCCCTCGTGTCGATGCCCACGTCCCCTTGTGGCGTCGGTGAGGAAGAACTCGTCGATGTAGACGAGGGCGGTGACGACGACAAAGACCCGCCCGCAGAAACGGGAAATTGCAGCTGGGCGGGGGGTAGCTCGCCGCCGGGGCCGAACCCCGCGGTTGCCGGTGTGCGTGACGCGGCGCCAGTGCCCGGGATGTTTCCAAATACTAATCCCCCGCCTTTTGTTGAAGAAGGTGGCATTATCTGCGAGACGCCGAACCACGGAGCCGAAGACGCCGACAACACTACCGCCAGCTTCACGGCACGCCAGCGCGTGCCGCGGCGGTAAGGCTCTTGCATGAAGATCATATGAAGCCACACGAACAGAGGGGCAGGCGGCTGCGGGCCCGGTCTTCACGACCCGTCAGGCGGCAATCGTTAGCAGCAGGCGGCAATCGGTGATTGAGGATCCGTCAGGATGCCCTCCTCCTGCTTTCCATACCCATTTTGGCCCAAGGCCAAGGTCCTGGGATGCGCGCGGCCCCTTGACCTGTGGCTACGAGCCCGAGCCCGATTGCAGCGTTACATATTACAGGAAACAAAGGATTAAGCAGATACCGTATCATCAAGCAATATTAACTGCCCGAAATCGAAAAACGAAGCACGACGGGACAGAGCAGAGGTGTAGACGGTAAAAGTTTCAGATTATACGACGACGACGCTAAAAATGTAAATGATGCGAATGGTACTAGAATAGGTAAAATAGCTAAACAACCTAAGCCTATGGCCACAGGTAAGCTTTTTCGTAAGCATGTTCATCTTAATTTGTTGCATCACGTTCTTCATCTTCATCTTCAGCACATCAGCTTCACGAGTAATATTGATTGGAGGGTGCTGTACGTGCAGACGGTGACGACGCTGATCGAGCACCAAAGCGAAAATACGGATCAGAATCCGACAGACCAGCACTGCACGAAGGAATGTCGTGGATCGCGATCGAACATGCACGAGACAAAAATTACAGAGGGAGCAGGAAAAACAAAAACGAAGATGGAAGGCTTTCGTTCAACAACAGCGAACATCAAAATAAACATAGTCTGCCACACGCGCACGTAGTGGCGACAATTTTTGTCCGTTGTTCAACACGTCACAAGTCTTCGTATCTGGTGCACACACCGCTCGTACATGAACATGAGCGATCGGCCCCAGCAATACGCATCGTCTCTGAAGACCACCTTAACCTTCATCTTCCACGACTACTTGGCTTTTCTCGCTTTCATACCTGTAGTCTTCGACTTCGATTTTTTTGTTCGAGATCGAGAACTTTCCGCTCCCACAACCACCAAGTTCTCAAGTTCTTCCCGCTCCCTCAGTGCGACGAGTGGTGCATGTTGGTGGAGATGTCGCCATAGTACTTTTCCTTGCGGGACTCTCCGTTGAGCTTAGTGTTCATACACGCCTCCACGTTCTTCTTCAGCTGCGCAATCAGGCTGTTGTGGTCGCGGTCCCCCGGAGCTTCATTCGGATCCACGCGGCTGCGGTCAGTGAACCATACCTTTTTTTGATTTTGCACACTATCTAGCTGCATCCACAATCGGAAACATAACGCAATGAGATCTTCGTGACTTCTATCGTTGTGTTTGCGAGGACCAAGCGATACCAGCAAAGACTGGTAATTATATAGTGAAACTGAAACTGAAAGTGAAAGCAGCGAAGATCTTGAAGATGAACATCAAGAGCCCTTGCTCGAAAGTAACAGTAAGTACCTCCACCCTGAGGACGGCCGCGGCTTTTGCGTACTCGAGCCGGTCGACGAGGCGGAGCCCTGTGATCATGCTCGCCGGTTCGATCATGCCCCCCAACACACCCAGCACCAAGTTGTTCCAAAACTCATCGGCCAACCCCGGTTCCTTCTCAAAATACTGCTTCTTCAGTCGAAACTGGAACTCGCCGCCGTACTGTAGCAAAAAATTTTCACCTCCGACACTTCTGAGTACTCTTTTAAAGACTTTAGTACTTCGGCTCGCTGCCACTGCCTCCGGAAGACTAGGCGATGGCGAAGCTAGCAAGATGAAGATTATAGATACACTTTCTTTGTTATCAATCTTCATAGCTAGGGATGAAATAAAGATAAACATAAAGGACCTGGTTGCATTCGTCTTCCCACTGTGGCTTGATGCCTTTGCGGAAGAGCATCACGCAGCTGACAGGTGAATGGCCGTCCCTCTGCGATATCAACCTTTTGCCCAGCAACAGCTCACTTGGCTGCGGCAAGAAATTCCAGTACTTCCAAAACGAGGCGATCGAGTCGATGTGCGCTACCTGTAGTTCGTTGGTGCCGATCGATCACGAAGGATTACCGATACAAACATGGTGGTCGTGAACATTTCGCGTTCGTGTTCTTTTCGTTTCATTGTACAGACTTACACTTTTATTTTACCTCGTGGATGGAATTGTTGTCCCACTGCTGCTTTGCCTTCCCCGTTGCCTCTGTCATTTCCGACAACACCCAATTGTACCGCAGCGGGTAGTTTTGGGAGCAGTCGAGGCTGTGGTCGGGCACCGCCAGCTTCTTCACCAGATCCTGATTCAGCGAAAAGTAGTCCGCCATCTTCGCAGCAGGAGTTTTCCGAGGACCAGGACCGGAATCAGCTGCCGTTCGTTGCGATAGATTTGCTTCGCCCTATCAGTTCGGATCGATGTCTTTCGTCCGGCGGCTCGCTGGCGCTGATGTACCTTGCCGGTCTCGTTTCTTTGGTTTTTCTTCTCCGCCGCTCTGCTCTATTCACTGCCGCGTCGCCGTCGCGCACGTGGTTACCAGTGCTGCGACTGCGAACAATGCCAAGTGCTAGAGCTGGTCGTGGGTGTACCAGACTGACTGTGGCGGAAAAATGCGAAGGAGTGAGAAGATGGAGAAGACGAATGAGTTTAAGTGCTTGGTCGTGGCTGCAACTGGAGAACAGCAGAAATTCGCGCCCGCCGTGAGGGAGGCCGTCTTGCAGATTCCGTGCCACAGGAATGCAGCTACAAAACCGGGAAACAGGAGAAACGTACGGAGCAGATTGCCGCGGCTCGGAGACAGGGACCACAGTGAAGGTTACTAAGAACTTCTTTCTGTGCTACACCTACAACCGTATCTCCACACAATGTAACAAGAACTTTTACTTTACAGAGAAATAACCGGGGTTGAAACGGCTAGCGCATGCCCCCAGCAAACTGCCTGCTCTTCTTCTTTGCGATTGACCGACAAGCGAAACATGATTGGACCACTAGCGCCGAATGCACCACGCTATTCCAGACTAGAATGCACGGAACATGATCTCGAAAACCGAAGAAGCGCGAGTCCGAATCTTTATCTATCATTCATTATCTTCTTCCTTCACAAGCACGCAGTACATCAAAATTTTTGATATTCATTCAAGAACATCTATCTACATTCACGATGAGGAACAAGTTATGCGAAGAGCAGAACTGGGTCTGGGAGCCGTCATGATCATTTTTTTTGGAGCGAAGTATTAGAGAGTGACATTCAAAGCAAGAAAGATTTTTCACCAGCACCAGCGTGCTCTCGTGCTGCTGGTGCTGCGAAGCCTTGTATTTGTTTCCAGATTTGCGAAGACAACAAGGGCATCGCAGTTGATATTTCCTCGCTTGGTCGGGGTCGGCTGGGCGTCGTAGAGAGAGTGTAACGTGAGAGTTCATTAATGACGCACGACTGCCCGGCGATACGCCTCGTGGCAGCGGACCCAGTCGGAATCCAGCACTTTGCGAGGCTCTACGACCGCAGCCACAAAAAAAGATCAGCTATCTAAAAAAGTAGTTACTACTAGTACGAGATGCAATTCCAAATTCTCTCAACTTCTTCAACTTCTACATCAATTCTAGAAAAAGCCGGGTCCGCAGCAGCACTGCATGACCCATGCTTGTATCGCCATCTTCCGATCGGATCGTTAGCAAAGGCTCTGAGGGTTCCTGTCCTGTTTTCGTCGGCGATCCATCCTCTCCTTGATTGCCCCCACCCCCACCTCCCACGCTACTTTCATCCCCCTCACCCGGACTAGCAGCTTGATTCTTGAGTACCCAGCTCTTCTGCTGCTCTTCCTCAGGCAGGAACTCCAGGTCGTCCTCTACCTGGTCCTCGTCTTCTTTTTCAAGCATCACGACCAGCGCCTCTTCTGTGCGGTACCACGACCACTGCTGTGGGACGCGTAGCGGATGCCGCGACAAAACCCGGTGAAAGGTGATCTTCGATGACGACGAAGACGCGCTGCTGGAGGAGCTGGCCGACGTAGTGGTCGTGCCGCCTGCGTTTATTACCTCGTTGCGGCCCCCGCTGCC
The DNA here is from genome assembly GCA_005223375.1 of Amoebophrya sp. AT5.2. Taxonomy (NCBI): domain Eukaryota; class Dinophyceae; order Syndiniales; family Amoebophryaceae; genus Amoebophrya; species Amoebophrya sp. AT5.2. The sequence goes on from RXOD01006409.1 coordinate 6,369, forward strand.
AATCTCGAGCTGGAAATGGAGTCGGTTCGCGCTGCTCTTCGTAGCTTCGGCGTTCGAAATTTCGACTGAGGCGTCCGGATTCACGGGGGGAGGAAAAAACAGAACCAGGTGGGACGGGGACTCAAAATGGTAAAACTCGTCGTCGGACATCTCCATAGCCTCCTTCGTCCCCTCAGCGCCTTCCGCCCCAGATCCAGTAGACGTAGAAGAACTGGACGAAGATTTTGTCACAACTTCGTGAAAAATGTACTCGGGCGGGATCTGCTGCAGTGCTAAGCCAAGGGATTCCTGCTCGTCGTCCCCCTGCTGGGCAACCAGTCCAGTACACGGCGCGCAGGGCGAGGGGTCCGCTCCGGGCCGCCCTTCCGCAACACCCGAGCTTGTCTCCGCGTCCGTCGTACTGATTTCTTCAACCAACGGGGGATCGGACGACGCACTTTTGGTTGCGGAGGACGACGCCGCGCCTGCTCCACTGGGCGCCCGCAGCAGCACCTCCGACGACGGTTTTCTGCCAGCAGCAGCAGGCGCAGTCGGATCGCGATAGTAACCGGTGCCCCGACTGCCGGTGCCAAAAAAGTACCCCGGACGCGAGCCTGGTATTGATCACAAGTAAAAATTTCTTGCACGAAAATGCAATGATCATTTTATCATCGGGATTTGAGGCACGAACAAGCATGATCTACCATCCATCGAGTTGCAGCAGCTATGTATTGGAAAAGCACAGCCGCATAGAACTCGGCCATTTGCGTTGCTCATACGTTTACGTACCTGAGTAGCACTTTGCCGCTACGAAGTCGTCTCCTGGCGTGAGGCTCTTGTTACGTGGACTGAGGTACGTGATTTCGTCCGAGTCGTCCGCCGCGCGCCGCACTTCTCCTCGCGAAGAAGACGATGCGCCACCGGAGGAAGTAGGACCCTGGCGGATGGTGGAGTAGTCAGGGTCGACGATTGCGTATGCGTTTGCGTTGAGTATCAGTATGTGCTAACACGGGCATTGATTTCGATTTCCTCTGCAGCCTGCTGTCTCGCATCGGTAGATGTAAATCAATGTAGAAAGAAAGAAGTAGGAACTGCAACATCAAGACCAAGATCAACAACGCAACTGCTCCTACTTTGTCTTTGAATTTGTAGTACTTGTTACCTTCTCTGCTTTTTCCTTCTCAGCTGCGCCCCCACTTGTGCTCGCCGTCTGCGTTTCACCTGGGCCAGGAACAGGTTCTTCCGTTGTCTCATCTGTCGTCTTTTCGACAACTTCTTCAGCCGGCAGTTCCGGCAGTCCTCCTTCGCTGTCTTCGTCGTCGGATTTGACGATGTCGTCGTCACCGTCCACAGCGCCGATGCCAAACTTCTCGTAGTTGCTCCGCTTCGCCAGCTCGCCGTCGGCGTCCTGGGCCGAAGTCGTGCCGCGTGTCAAGTTCTCCTCGCTCACAGCGACCGGAAGCACGAGCGTAAGCTCCTTATGACTGGACCAGCGATGGTGGCGAGTGAGTTAAGGGGCGGTTGTTCCAGAGATGCCCAATTGTGGGGGTAGAGGGTGTCATCGGGAGAGGAAACTGATTGGGAGGGGGCAGCGGCAGAGGGGAAGTGGTAGCGGAAAGCTACTGACGACAGTGGAGGTGATAGTCCTGGAAGCAGGTCAAAAGAAAAAGGGGACGAATAGGGTGGCGATTGGTTACGGTCGTCGGCTTTAGAAGGGTGCAGGAGTGCCAAACCTGCCGACCGCAATACGGTGCCTTTCCTCCTACTGCCGAGCTTTTCTGGGGACAACCAAAGGGGACCCCGAAGAGCCCCCCGCCCCCAAAATTTCACTTACCACCTAGGCACTTACCATCTTCTGGTCTCGCCATACTCCTTGCGCGGTTTGTCGAATTTTGCCGTGCCGTCGTCGGGGACGATGGTGTAGGGGAGCGGCAAATCCAAGTAGAAGTAGGCGCTCTCGACCACCACGTTGTCCGCCTGGACGTCCAACTCGATTTCGCCCGCGGACTGCACGCCGGGCAGCTTCACGACCAGCTTCAGCTTCCGCGGAATCCTCGGAAGCAGATTGTCAGCCTGCTGGGTGAGTCCGGGCTGGAGGGTGTCGAACTCCAGAAAATCTATCTCACCCTGGTGCACCAAGTGGTGCTGCGGGACGCGGATCTTCTTCGTCGGCTCATCCTCGGGGGCGGCCGCTGGTGTGTGGTGGGAAAGTATTAAAATCAACTCATTGTCACGGCTTTATTTCCGAAAAGCCTTTTCGCCTCCTTTGATACGAATCTTGGGGGTTAATGGGGGACGACGCTCTGCGGCGAATAGGGCTAGAGCGGATGATGAACCTGAACGATGTTCTGACATAAAAGCGTTTGCATTTGAATCTGATGACAGATCGACATCTAGCACCATCTTCCTCGTCATCGTCTTCGTCGTCGTCCAGCATGTTCTTCATGCGCTTCGTGGCGTCTTTCTTCATTTCTTTCAATTCGCCTGGCGTGACGCCGTCTGCCGCAGCCGCGTTCGGGGCTTTCTTCCCTCCTTTTTTTCGTTTTTCTTTCCGCAAGTCGGCGGTGCGCACGCTCATCATGTACGGTTTTCCGCCCTTGCAACTTATCTTCTTCAAGATCTTGAAGTCATTTTTCACCTCCTCGAAGCCCTTCAGAAAGTTCTGCGACAAGTTCTTCGTAGCAATGTCGACGATCATGCGCAAAAAGTCCGGGTTCTGCTTACACTGCGCGAATGAGTTCTCCGAGATACCAAAGTCGCACGTAAGACACGTGTCCTTCTTGCTGTCGCGGTCCACACGCGGCGGGGACAACGAGTACGGGAGACTCACCTGTCCGATGTTCGAAATGCGTGGGTTCATGTTCAACACCGCAGGTGCAGGTGGGGTTTGATGAGGTTGACGAGCGCGAGCGCCCCCGAGAATCTTTCATTAAGGAAACCGAAGATGAGTATGAGATGATCGAATCCACAATGAGTCGGACTCTGAGCATCGTAAAATATGGAGGAGTGAGTCTCCTCGCGCTCGGTCTGCTTGCCATCTTCATCATCGCTCTTCTATTGCCTCAGAAAATCTCTATCTCACTTGTTGTCCTCCGGGTGCCGCCACCATTTCCACGTCTTTCAGCAGCGGCGAGAAGCAGACGTTGATGTAGCACTTCTGCGTTTGTCCGTTTTTGAAGCAGACCTCCGTGCGCACGCAGAAGCCCGGCTCGCAGCGGAGAAGCTCCATCCCGTCGGGGAGCTCGCCCTTCGCTTCCAACTGCTCCATGTACTGGTCGTACTCGCCGCGGTGGTTGGGGTCGGAGATCTCGTCCAAGTAGTCCTGCATCAAATTCCCGAACTGCTCGGACTTCATCGCCTTGTTGATGCGGCTGACGTCGTCCGTCGTCAGGTCCTGCATCTGCATCGCGTCCGGATTGAACATCTTGCCGGAGGGAAAGGTAAAAAAGGAGAAGAGCCAAGTACTAGGATGAATTCGGTACGACTACGACCTTGCTTTTATTGATTATCAGATAAGTAGATCTTGCTCCAGCACTGTCCACTCTCTGTCTCAGATGCGGTCGGGAGCGGTGGCGCACTATTTCTGCATGTTTTTGTTCCGATTCTTTCATCCTGTTCTCGTCAAGGTCAACGAGGACCCCTGCTTAAGCTGATGCTCATCTTCGGCTTCTCTCAGCTCTTTTCGCCTTCGCTTCGCTCCTAGTCTTGCAGGCCGTGCTCGTGCTCTTGCCCAGTTGTTGCGGCCGCCTCCTCCGAATCTTTAGCTTCAATGAGTCATACATTGTCGTCCTTCCGCTTCCACCACGACCCAGTTCGTCTAAGACTCTTCGTTACAATTACATACAAAAGTGGCTGCTCGTGGTCGTGCCCGTGGTCGTTCTTTGTATGCCGGAACGCACATCATTCGCGGATCCCACCCCCGATCCTGCTCTTGTAATAATAGCACTTTCTCGGCGGGAAGTATAGCGAGTATTCGGAGACTGAATAGAAAGGCGCGGGGCGTTCTTGTTGAGTAAGTCGGAGAGAGAGAGAGAGAGAAACTCCAAACGCCTTCTGAATAATACAGCTCCTGTCGAATGGGGACAAG
>RXOD01006410.1:0-10431 GCA_005223375.1 Amoebophrya sp. AT5.2
CGCTTCGGCAGCGCGTGCTCCGTGCTGGACTTTTTGGAACTGGGCACGAGCCTCTCGCTGCGCACGTACGCGCGCGTCGGGTCCGCGATGTCTGTCGTGGAGAATCTGCGGTTGAGCCGGTCGCTCTCCGTGCTCGAGTTCCTGCACCTGGGCAGCAGCGTGTCGCTGCGCTCCATGGTGCGGGTGCAGTCTAACTGCAGCACGCTGGACTTCTGCGGCATGGGCAGCGCCTGCTCGCTGCGGAACTACTTGCGGGTCGGCAGCGCGCTGTCGCTCTTCAACATGATCCGATGCGGTTCCGCCGCCAGCGTTCTCGACTTCCTCACGCTCGGCTCCACCATGTCGCTGCGGCAGTACAGCCGGCTCGGCTCGTCCCTCTCCGTGCTTTCCTGCGCGCGGCTCTCGTCCTCCTACAGCGTGCTGGACTTCCTGCGCCTCGGGTCCACCATCTCCGTGCGCAACTTATGCCGCGTCGGCAGCGCGCTCTCGCTGATGAGCCAGGGCCGTTTCGGCAGCTCTCTGTCGGTGCTGGACATCCTGAACCTGGGCAGCTCGCTCTCCCTGCGCACCAGCTGCCGCATGGGCTCCGCGTGCAGCGTGATGAGCCGCATGGTGGGCGAGGCGATCAGCGTGCTCTCGTACACGAACTTCGCGTCGTCGATCTCGCTCCGCAGCTGCGGGCGGATCGGATCCCGCGCGTCCGTCATCGACCACTGCCAGCTCGGCTCCGCGGTCAGCGTCCGCAACATGCTGCGCATGGGGTCTTCGCTCTCGCTCTTCAGCGCGGTGCAATTCGGGTCGCGCGTCTCCGTGCTGGACTGTCTCCACTGCGGCTCGTCGTTCTCCATGCGGCACTTCTGCCGACTGGGAACGGCCACCTCGATCATGAGCCGCGTCACGCTCGGCAGCAGCCTCTCGTTATTGGACTTCACCGGCTACGGCTCCTCGCTCAGCCTCCGCAACGTGTGCCGCGTCGCGAGCGCTCTGTCGGTTATCCAGTCGTGCGACGTCAGCGGCACGCTGTCCGCGCTCTCCTGGTGTCACCTGGCGAGCTCCTTGTCCATCCGCGGCGCGGTGCAGAACGGCGGCTTCCGCCCGTCCGTGCTCGACTTCCTGAAGCTGTCCTCCAGCCTCTCGCTGCGGAACGTGAGCCGCTGTGGCAGCGTCACCTCCGTGCTGGACGCGGTTCACCTCGGCAGCAGCCTCTCGCTCCGCCTGTACTGCCGGATCGGGTCTTCCTCCTCCGTCTACGGGCGCACGTGCGCGAACATGTCGCTCTCCGTCGTGGACCAGTTCCATCTCGGCAGCAGCCTTTCCGTGCGTCGCTCGGTCGGGAAGATCGGCAGCGCGCTCACCGTCTTCGACTTCCTCACGCTCGGCTCCGCGCTCTCCGTGCGCACCTACTCGCGCATGGGCAGCTCCCTCTCGGTGGTGGAGCGGCAGCGCTTCGGCGCGTACGCTTCGGTACTCGACTACCAGAACTGCGGGTCGTCGCTCTCGCTGCGCGACTTCGTGAAGATCGGGAGCTCCCTGTCGGTGGTGGGCGAGATCCGCCTTGCGGGCCTCCACATGTCCATCCTCTCGCAGGTTCACCTCGGCAGCTCGCTCTCCCTGCGGTGCTCGCCGGCCTTCGTCGGGACGCACGCCTCGGCGCTGGACTTCGTGACGATGGGCTCGTCGCTGTCGCTGCGCGCGCAGGTACGCTGCGGATCCACCATGTCGCTGATGAGCAGCCTGCGGTTCGGCACGCGCACCTCGGTGCTGAACTACCTGCAGATCGGCTCGACCATGTCGCTCCGGAACTACGCGCGCATCGGCTACGGGCTGAAGCTGGCCTCCTCCGTGTTCGGCCCCAAGGTCCTCGGCAGCAGCCTCTCCTGCCTCGACTTTCTGTCGATGGGCAGCGTGATGTCGGTGCGCAGCTTCGCGCGCTTCGGCTCGGCGCTTTCCCTCTACGGCATCGCGCGGCTGGGAAGCAGCATGTCGCTGCTGCACGCGACCGAGCTGGGCAGCACGCTGTCGACCCGGTACACGATGCGGCTCGGCTCCAACCTGTCCGTGCTCGGGCTGGTGAAGTTCGGCGAGTCGCTCTCCATCCTGGACGCGACCTCGATGGCCTCCTGCCTCTCGATCCGCTCGTTCGCGCGGCTGGGGTCCAGCCTCTCGTGCTTCGGCATCTCGCGGTTCGGCTCGAACCTGAGCGTGCTGGACTTCTTCAACATCGGGAGCAGCATGTCGTTGCGCAACTTCGTCCGCTGCGGCTCTTCGGTCTCGCTCTACGGGCTCACGAAGCTGTCGCAACAGGGCAGCATCTTCGACTTCATGGCCTGCGGCTCCTCGCTGTCCCTCCGCAAGTACCTGCGCGTGGGCAGCGCGCTGTCGGTCGTCGGGCTGGTGCGCTCCGAGATGGCTCTTTCCATGATCGACGCCATTTCGCTCGGAAGCACCATGTCGCTGCGTTCCCACCTGCTGATCGGCAAGGCGGCGTCCGTGCTCGACTCCGTCGCGCTCGGCAGCTCGCTCTCCGTCCGCGCCGTGGCGCGGTTCGGCTGCAACCTCTCGGTGCTGCCCTACTTTCACCTGGGCTCCTCGCTGTCGCTGCGGAACTTCGTGCGCCTGGGCAGCGGGCTGTTCTCGGTGTGCGGCGGTTTCACGACGCTCGGAAGCAATGCCAGCGTCTTCGACTGCTTCAACCTGGGTTCCAGCCTGAGCATCCGCAGCACGTGCAAGTCGGTTGAGAACCTCTCGATCATGGACTTCACGCAGCTCGGCTCCGCCCTATCCGTGCGTCGCTACGTGCGTGTGGGGCAGAGCGTGTCCGTACACGGCGAAAAGACGTACTGCGGCCGCGCCGGCGTGCCCACGTTCACGTCGGTGCTCGGGTACGTGCACATGGGCTCCTCGCTCTCGATCCGCAGCTCGACGAAGCTCGCCAGCGACCTTTCCCTGCTCGACGCGGTCACGCTGGGCTCCGCGCTGTCGCTGCGCCAGTATTTGCGGGCCGACGCGACGCTTTCCTGCATCGGGAAGTGCCGCCTCGCGGGCGACACCTTCTCCGTCCTCGACGCGGTCATGCTCGGCAGCAGCGTGTCGCTGCGCGGGCTGGCGCGGCTCGGTGAGAGCCGGTACTTCAGCGTGATCGACCACGTGGCCCTCGGCAGCTCGCTGTCGCTCCGCACTTTCGCGCGGGTTAGCAGCGGCGTGTCCGTACTCAGCCGCGCGGTGACCTCCGGCAGCCTTTCCGTGATCGACGCCATGCTGCACGGCTCGAACCTGTCGCTGCGCAGCATGAGCCGGTTCGGCAGCGGGTTGTCCATCCTGGACTGCTTCACGCTGGCGAGCAACCTGTCGCTGCGGTCCGCGAACCGCATCGGGTCCACCGTCTCGGTGATGGGGCTGTGCAAGTACATGGGCAGCTGCGCGAAGCTCTCCGTGATCTCCTGCATGATGCTGGGCTCCACGCTGTCCGTGCGCAACATGATGCAGATCCCCCAGCCGTTCTCGCTGCTCGACCAGCTGCAGCTGGCGTCCTCGCTGTCGCTCCGCAACAACTTCAAGACGGCGCGGCACCTGAGCGTGATGGACTTCGTGAACGTGGGCACGAGCCTGTCCCTGCGCCAGTTTTTGCGCTTGAGCAGCAGCTTTTCTGTGTTCGAGCCGAGGCTGAAGAAAACGCCGCTGAGCGCGAACTTCAGCGTGGTCGACCAGGTGCATCTGGGCAGCGGCTTCTCGCTGCGGTCGACGGTGCGGTTCGGCAGCGGCCTCTCCTGCATCAACTTCGTGGAACTCGGCAGCTCGCTTTCCATGCGCGCGTTCACGCGGATCGGCTCGACCTGCTCCGTCCTCGAGCAGGCGAAGCTGGGCGGCAACCTCTCCATCCTGGACCAGTTCCACTTGGGCAGCTCCACCTCCATCCGCGGCTTCACGCAGTGCGGCGGAAAGCTCGTCTCGCTGCTAGACTACTTCAACATGGGGAGCGCGGTGTCGCTCCGCAGCTTCCTGCGCATCGGCAGCGGCATCTCCCTCGTGCAGCGGATGCAGTTCGGCGCTACGTGCTCCGTGCTGCAGACGCTACAGATCGGCAGCGCATTTTCCGTGCGCGCGCTCGCGAAGCTCGGCAGCAAACTCTCCGTGCTCGACTTCCTCGAGCTCGCCTCGGGGATGTCGGTGCGGCAGGTGTCCCGGTGCGGCTCGGCGCTCTCCACGATGTCGTTCACGCACCTCGGGTCCGCGATCTCGATCCGCAACTACGTGCGGCTCGGCTCCACGCTTTCCGTTCTCGCGTGCGCGAACGTCGGCGCGGGTCTCTCCGTGCTCTCGAACGTGCACCTCGGGTCCTCGATGTCCATCCGCTGCCGCGCGGCGTTCGGCAGCAAAATGTCGGTCCTGGACTCCGTCTTCCTGGGCTCGAACCTGTCGATCCGCAGCTACTGCCGCATGAGCAGCCAGTGCTCCGTGGTGAGCAAGGTGAACCTCGGGCTGAACCTCTCCGTGCTGGACGACTGCAACGTCGCCTCCTCGCTGTCGCTGCGCACGCGCATGCGGTTCGGCGCCACCATGAGCGTGATGGACTCCTTCCACCTCGGCTCGACGCTCTCGCTGCGCGACTCGGTGCGCCTCGGCAGCGGCCTGTCCGTGTGCAGGACCGTCCGCGCGCTCGGGGACGTCTCCGTGCTGGACTCGTCGATGCTCGGGAGCAGCCTCTCGCTGCGCCACATGGGCAAGGTCACCGGCGAGGTCTCGGTCTTCCACTACAACAACCTGGGCAGCGTCATATCGCTGCGCGGCTTCACGCGCTGCGGCTCGACCCTGACCGTGCTCGGGCTGACGCGGGTCGCCAGTTTCTGCAGCTGCTCCGTGATCAACCAGCTCGAGTTGGGGAGCAACCTGTCCATGCGCGCGATGATGCGGTTTGGCTCTCGACTCTCCGTGCTGGACTTCGTCACGCTCGGCAGCACGCTGTCGCTGCGGGAGTGCGCGAGAACCAGAGGCGCTCTGTCGGTGATCGACTTCGTCCACCTCGGCAGCAGCCTGTCATTGCGCGCCGAGAACCGCCTCGGTTCCTGCATGTCCGTCTTCAGCAACGCGAACTGCGGGAAGAACCTGTCCGTCCTCGCCGCGACCCTCGTCGGCAGCTCGCTGTCGCTGCGGTCCTTCATGCGGCTGCCGGAGGAAGTTTCCGTGCTCAACTACGTCACGCTGGGCTCGACGCTCTCGTGCCGACAGTACGTGCGCTGCGGATCCACCTGCTCGGTCTACAACCGGGCGCGCTTCGCGAACGACGGCGTCTCCGTTCTGGACTCGACGCACCTGGGGTCCACCTTCAGCCTGCGGCAGTTCACGCGTTTCGGAACACTGGTCAGCGTCATGGACAGCACCGCGCTCGGGTCGACGCTTTCGCTGCGAACCTTCGCCCGCATGGGGTCGGCGCTCTCCGTCTTCAGCGACGTGCAAAAGCGCGAAACGGTCTCCGTACTCGACGTGGTCAACCTCGGTTCCACGCTCTCGCTGCGGGCGCGGGCGTACCTGGGCGTCGGGGAATTCAGCGTGTGCGACTTCGTCGGCCTGGGTTCCGCACTCTCGCTGCGCGACGTGGGGAAGTGCGGTTCCCGCATGAGTCTGATGGACTTCCTCGCCCTCGGCACTTCCCTTTCTTTGCGGTCCGTCGCGCGGATTGGATCGACGCTGTCGGTTATGGAAAACTTGAAGCTCGGCGGCCGCATGTCCGTGTTGTCGCACTTCCACCTGGCATCAAGCATGAGCTTGCGAAGCACGATGAGGATCGACAAGTGCGCATCCGTTCTCGATTGGGTCCAGCTCGGAACTGCGCTCTCGCTGCGCGCCATGACACGCTTCGGGTCCGGCCTCTCGGTTTCGGGCGCGCGCGCTAACCTCGTCGGCGCAGCCTCGGTGATGGACTTCCTGCACCTCGGCAGCAGCTTCAGCGTCCGCTCCGTGCTGCAGCTGGGCAGCAATCTCTCCGTGCTCGACAGCCAGCACTTCGGCTCGACGCTGTCCGTGCGCTCCTACGTGCGCGTGGGATCCGGCATGTCCGTCTTCAGCAGCCTGCGCACCGGAAACGTGCTCTCGACGCTCGACTTCGTGCAGTTCGGCAGCGCACTCTCCGTGCGGTCGTCCGGAACCTTCGGCGCGGCGTGCTCCGTCATGGACGCCATTCAGCTGGGGTCGACGCTCTCCGTCCGCCAGTTCGCGCGCTTCGGGTCAACGGTTTCCGTCCACGGACTGGGGATCGTCGGCTCGCTCTACGCCGCGAGCGTGATTGAGGCGGTTGCCCTCGGCAGCACGCTCTCCATGCGCGACTGGGTGCGGATTTCCGGCCGCATCTCCGTGTTGGACACTCTCATGCTGGGAAGCTCCGTGTCCCTGCGCGCGCGCGCCGATGCCGGCGGCAAGGCCTTCTCGACGCTGTCCTTCGTGCAGATGGGTAGCAGCTTGAGCCTGCGCTCCGTCGCGCGCCTCGGCAGCACGCTCTCCGTCTTCTTCGGCGTCGCGGGCATGGGCGCGCACAGCTCAGCGCTCGGCTACTCCGAGCTCGGGTCCAGCCTCTCGGTCCGCCGCGTGCTGGAGCTGGGAAACGCGTGCTCGGTGCTGGACTACGTGCAGTTCGCTTCGTCCATCTCGCTGCGGAACTACGTGCGCTTCGGCAGCTCGCTGTCCGTCCTCGGCATCGCCAAGGTCGGTTCCGCGATGAAGGTGTCCGTAATGCAGAACGTCGTCGTCACGTCGTCCCTGTCCCTGCGGCAGTTCGTGCGCGCCGGCGAATCTGCCTCCGTCCTCGACTACTTCATGATGGCAAGCACCGTGAGCGTGCGAGCAATGACCCGGCTCGGCTCCGGCTTGAGCGTTCTCACCGATTCCAGGGTCGGCATGGCTCTCTCCGTCATGGACACGCTGGCGATCGGCTCGTCGCTCTCCTGCAGAAGCTACTGCGGCATCGGGTCGCGCCTATCGGTGCTGGACATGCTGAATCTTGCAAGCAGCGCGTCGCTGCGCAGCTTCGCGCGGTTGGGGAGCAAGATCTCGGTGTCGGACTTCCTTACGCTCGGGTCTGCGTTATCCGTGCGCACGTTCGGCCAGTGCGGCTCGGTGCTGTCTGTGTTCAGCAAGCTGCAGGTCGGGAGTGGCTTGACGCTCCTCGACATGCTGGCGCTCGGCAGTTCCGTGTCGTTGCGCAGCAGTCAGGCGTCGATCAAGCTGGGCCAGCAAATCAGCGTCTTGAACATGGCTTGCTTCGGCAGTGCGCTCTCCGTGCGCGCGGCCGCCAGACTCGGCAGCAGCGTCTCGGTGCTCAGCTTCACGCAACTGGGCAGCAGCGTCTCCCTCCGCGCCACCGCTCGCGTCGGCAGCACGCTCTCGATCCTCGACTTGTTGCACTGCGGCTCGGCGCTCTCCGTCCGCTGCGACTTGAAACTGGGCAGGAGCTTTTCCGTGCTCGACGCCGTGCACCTCGGCTCCGCAATGTCGGTGCGCGCCGCGACCAGGATCGGTTCGTCCGTTTCCTTGTTCAAATGCGCCCGCGCCGCGGGCGGCCTCTCCGTCATGGACTACTTGCACATGGGAAGCAGCTTCAGCATCCGCACGGTCGCCCGCCTCGGCAGCGCGATTTCCGTGCTCAACTTCGTGCAGATGGCGTCGGCGGTTTCGATCCGCGCGTTCACGCGGCTGGGAAGCAGTGTGTCCTGTTTGAAGTCCGCGGACATCGGCAACAAGCTTTCCGTGCTCGCCGCGGTGAACCTCGGCAGCGCGCTTTCCGTGCGCTTGATGTCCCGGTTCGGCAGCACGCTGACCGTCGTGGACCACACCGCGCTGGGCAGCACGCTGTCCCTGCGCAGCTACAGCCGCCTGGGCTCGGGCCTGTCGATCACGTCGATGGAGTACGGAGTCAAAATCGGCGACAACCTTTCCGTGCTCGACTACGCCGACTTCGCGTCGACGCTGTCGCTGCGGCAGGCGACGAAGTTCGGGTCGCGCCTCTCCGTGATCGACTTTCTGCACATGGGCTCCTCCTGCAGCATCCGCACCTACTGCCGCGTTGGCAGCGCGCTCGAGGCGTTCGGCGCGATGCAGGTCGGAACCAGCGTTTCCATCCTTGGCGCGGTGCACCTGGGCTCCAGCCTGTCCGTCCGCGCGGCGGTTTCCCGCACGGGGAAGGCGGCGTCGACGTTCGACTACCTCACGCTGGGCACGACGCTCAGCCTGCGGTCCGTCGCGCGGCTCGGCAGCGGCTTTTCCGTGTTCGAGTGCGCACGCGTGGGCGCGGCGGTGTCGGTGGTCGACTTCTTGCACCTGTCGAGCTCGATGTCGCTGCGGAACCTCGCGCAGTTCGGCTCCAACGCCTCCGTGATGGACCTCTGCCAGCTGGGCTCGAGCGTCAGCCTCCGCGCGGCGATCCGCTGCGGCAGCCGCGTCAGCATCATCGACTTCCTGACCATGAGCAGCTCAATGTCGCTCCGCAACTACATCCGCTGCGGCAGCGCCGTGAGCATCTGCGGGCTCGGCCGGTTAAGTCCGCACCTCTCCGTCATGGACTACTTGGGGTTGGGCAGCAGCCTGTCCCTACGCGGGCTGATGCGCATTGCGGACACGCTTTCCGTCCTGGACATGGTGCACATGGGCAGCAGCTTCTCGCTCCGGAACTTGTTCCGCGTGGGCGAGTCCGCCTCCGCGTTCGACTTCCTCGCGCTGGGCTCGACGCTCTCGCTCCGCAGCCAGGCCCGCGTCGGCAGCAGCGTGTCTGTCCACGGCGCGCGCGCTTCCCTGTCGGGCGCGCTCTCGGTGCTCGAGGAAGTGCTGATCGGCAGCTCGCTCTCCATCCGCTCCTTCACGAGAGTCGCGGGAACCCGGGCCTCCGTCCTCAACTTCGCGCAGCTCGGTTCTGCGCTGTCGGTCCGCGGCTTCACGCGCGTCGGCAGCGGCGCGTCGGTGCTCACGCAGGGGCGGCTCCAGTCCCGGCTCTCCGTGATCGATCAGCTGCACCTCGCCAGCTCGCTTTCGGTCCGCACCTTCCAGCGGTCCGGCTCGATGTGCAGCGTGCTCAACTTCGTCGCGCTCGGCAGCTCGCTGTCGGCCCGCGGCATGGTGCGCTTCGGCAGCTCGGTGTCGCTCCGCTCCTACGTGCGACTGTCCTCCTCCTGCTCGCTGTTCGGCAAGGCCGTGATCGCGACGAAGTCCGCGGAAACCACGCTCTCCGTGCTCCAGCAAGTGGCGGTGGCATCGTCGCTCTCCTTGCGACACACGTACACCGCCGCGGGCCGCGTCTCCGTGATGGACTTCCTCAGCCTCGGCAGCACGCTTTCGCTCCGCGAGTACGCGAGGTGCGGATCCACCGTGTCAATTTTCATGACGACCGCGTTTGGCGACAAGCTCTCGATCCTCGATGCCACGGCGCTCGGCTCGTCCTTGTCCGTGCGCGGAGTCACGAAAGTGGGCGAGGGGCGCGCCTCCATCTTCGACATGCTCAGCCTGGGCTCGGCTCTTTCGCTCCGGGCGCACGTCCGCCTCGGCAGCACCATGAGTGTGTCGGGACGGTTCATCCGCTCTTCACAAACTGCCATGTCCGTGTTTGATCAACTCCTTCTCGGCAGCTCGCTGTCGATCCGCAGCACTTCCCGGTTCGGCGCGCAAACGTCCACGATGAGTTTCGCGACGCTCGGTTCGTCTCTGTCGATCCGCCACGTGCTCCGGCTCGGCAGCGGCCTCTCGATGCTGCACCCCGTGCAGAACCGTGGTGCGCGGTTTTCCGTCGTCGACGCATTCAACGTCGGCAGCAGTCTCTCGACCCGCGCCCGCATGCGCCTGGGGTCCACCCTCTCCGTGCGCGCGTTCGTGCGGCTGTCGTCGACGTTGTCCACCTTCGGCGTATTCCGGACCGGCGACGCGCTCTCCGTGCTCGCGCACACGACCTGCGCCAGCAGCTTGTCGCTGCGCGGCTTCCAGAAGCTGGGCTCGCGCTTCAGCATCCTGGACATGTTTCACATGGGCTCCGCAATGTCGCTCCGCGGCTACACGCGCTTCGGCTCCTCGCTGTCGTGCACGTCGCGCGCCGGCATGGCGGCCAAAGTATCCGTCCTGGACCGGGTGAACCTCGCGTCCTCCTTGTCCATCCGCAGCATCGTGCGCAAGGGCGAGCGCGGCTGCAGCGTGCTCGACTTTCTCCAGATGAGCAGCAGCATGTCCTGCCGCGGCGTCGCCCGGCTCGGGTCCAGCCTCTCGCTGCTCGAGAAGGCGCGCTGCGGCCAGGAACTCTCCCTGCTCGACTTCGCGCAGCTGGGTTCGTCGGTTTCCGTGCGGGGCGTCGTGCGGCTGGGCAGCAACCTGTCGCTGCTCACCCACGCGCGGTTTGCGGGCGAGTGCTCGACGATGAATTTCGTGAACCTCGGCAGCTCCTTCTCCGTGCGCTCGATCGGGTCG
>RXOD01006411.1:0-10424 GCA_005223375.1 Amoebophrya sp. AT5.2
GCATGCACCCACGCGGATGCCTATCAGGCACGAGGTCGCATATTGTTCCTACCTTTTAAGTATTATGAAAAGTTATTTATTAAGTACTATGAAAAGACTGCTGAGCGAAAAGACTTTATTTATTAAGTACTACCTCTGCACCGCTTCTGGTGGCCGCAGTGCTCTGCCGCTGTCGGCGCAGCTCTTCAGAAACCGGGTTTGCCTTTCCACCGGAAACTTCTCCTGGTCCGGCGGCCAGAGGGAAAGGCCCTGGTCGTAATCGTACTGTTCGCAGAGACGGAAGCCCATGGCCCGCTCCTTCGCTGCCCATACCTCCCTGAATTTCTCATCCGTAGCGTACTTCCGCCGGATGTTAGCGGTGTTCGCCTGCTCGGGGTTCATCTTCATGTTCTCGTTCCCTAGAGAGTAAGAGTAGAAGGCAAGCAAACGCCCCCCCTCTTGTGGTGGCGGTGGCCTTATTTTTTATATCAAAACGTTTCGAAAAGACGCCCTAGCGCACAGTAACTCCTCGGCCGATGCTGGAATAGAAGAGGACGCTGGTGTCGTGTTTGCCGCTGGTGCCGCGCCAGGCCGTTATGGAAGCCTGATCCTTCGGCAGATGAAACGAGGAGCTTGACTATCGCAAAGCCAGGAAGATCAAAATGTCGGGAAAGATTACGAACCTGGAGGTACAGGTAGGGAGGTCCTTAGGAAGCTCCTGCATCCTGCTTTGCTTCCAATGAATGAGGATCAATACATGATAAAGAATCCCGGGATCGATGTTATGCTCATACTCAAGTGCTCGTGGTCGTCGTCAGTTTTAAAATCAAGCTGTACCAACTAGTACCTGGATCGCTAAAGAATCAATCATCACACTCGATAAGTATCACCAATCGAAAATCTACAATTAGAAATCACCAACAAATAAAACTAAGCAGAGCGAACTTGAAGATCGTTCTTTACTTTCTGTTTTGATTGGGAAGTGAAGAGATGATGTTTTTAATGTCAGGCTCCGCGCCCTGCTTCCTGTATTTATCTTCAGTGTCCATCGTTAACAGCGTCAAGGTCAGCATTTGCTCTCGGTAGAAATCTCTGTCCCTCTGCACATGTACCGGATGCGGGCGTCGAAGCGAATTAGGTATAAATGCTGGATGAAACTCGACGACGATAGTGGACAACCAAGCAAGGGACAAGGAGTTGATCGCAGGTAGTGGAGCGGATTCGACGACCGCGATGACTCTTATCGGCCGACTCTCTCTCGCAGCCGCTCATCGAATCGGAGACACGAGGACACAATTTCGTGCCCATATGGCTCAGAAGTCGTCCACGCCTAGCGTCGTCTACCCGAGGTCATCGCAGGACCAATACTCTTCTTCGTTTTTGTTCCTCTTTGCGCCCATGAGGCTCTCGATTTCGAACAGCTTTTTTTCCAGACCCTCACGCGACTCCATCTGGGGGAGGATGTCTCTGCCTGCTGATGTACCCGCCTGGTGCTGCACGCCTTCAGAAGATCGCGACGTGATCTCTGCTCGTCGCCGCAGGATTTTCACCGCGCGCAGCCGCTTGTGGACCGATTCGATCTGACGCATCTCGGATTCGACGATCTGCTCGTGTTCGCGCTTGGTGGTGTAGTAGCGTTTTGCGCGGACGACGGAGCAATTCCAGGAACAGTACCAGTGCGGCGCCGCGAGCACGTCGAACCGCCCCTGGTTCGTTTTCAGCTCGGCGAGCGCTTCTCCCAGCCGCTGCTCGATGGCGAGTTTTCTTGCCACGTGCTGGTGCTCGGAGTCTTTCAGTTGCTGCAGACAATTCGCGAGGTGCTTCTCCTCCTCGCCCGGGGGAAAATACTCACCTACAGAAACAATGCATTTCAGTTTTCAGGGCCCCGCCTTATGATTATACCGCAGCCGCAGGCACATCAGCGTGACGGTGATGTCAAAAAAAACGACTGGCGCGGACGCAAAGGGCGATCGAGGACTTTACCTGCACAGCTACCTTGAAGCTTCCGTACAAACAACATTTTGAAAAAGATAAAGTTTGATCCATCACAAGCGTCGTTGTACCTCCAGGGCTTGTCTCCACTTTTACGGTCCCGTACTGCTGCAGTTTCTGGAGGCGTTTTCTGTAGCTCTCGGCCTCCGCGAAGTTTCCCTCCAGACCCGCGCTGAGCTGCTGGAACTCGTGTGTCAAAGAGGAAACCTCGTCCTGGCTGTCCTTTCGCGCAAAGAAGGCATCGTAGTACTTCGCGGCGCGCTCTATGCTGTGCTCCGGCGTCTCCTGCGTCAGCGCGTCCTGTGTGCGCCCCCAGTTCCGCAGCGTGTCCATGTGGCGCGACTCCAAATTGGCCAGCTCGGTCAGGAGCACATCGAACTCCTGCATCAGGAGAGCATTGGCGGGGAGCTTCATCTTCGCGTCGCCGCTTGTCGTCGTGGAGGTGGAGGGGGCCGACGTGCCCGGCTGTCGCGCTGTTGATGGTGGTGCGTCGCCCCCGTTCCCGAGACTCGTGATCTGACTCATCCGATGCGTTCCGGCCGGAGCACTGTTGTCGTTTTTACCTATGGCTACCACCCCCGCGTTGCGGAACCCACCGGAAGAACTACCCGACGCGGGCATGCACACGACGAGCTGGTCATCACTATAATTACCCGTGCTCTTGGCAGACGAAGTGAGCGGCGAACTTGCGGGCGAACTCGCCGCGCCGTCCAGCGACCGGTGCGCATTACGCCAGTCGTCTATCACGTCGCCGCGCTCGCTTGACGGTGTCAGACTGCTCGCATCGCTCGACTCGCCCCGCGCCGACGCGTAGGCGCCGTCGCTCGCGTAGTCGGAGTAGTAATTCGTGCCGCCGTCCGAATGGTATCCCGCGCTTAGTGACCGCGGCGACAGCGAATCCGGCGGCGGCGGCGCTAGCATCCTACTTGTCGGGAGGTACGGCGGCCGTCCAAGGGGGGCCACGAGGTTTGACGCCGGCGCGTTGCTGTTTGCCAAGGGAACTGCAGCATTGGACAGCGGAGAGGGACTCACGGAAGAAATCGGCGAGGCGTAGTTGCGTGCGGGCTGTGGCGACGCGGCGGCTGAAGACGACGTCGACGAGCTGCTGCCACCGATCTGCTCGTAGTTGACAGATCGAAAACCGCTCGGAGACTCGCCCTTCATGATGTCGTGAAGCAGGCTGCCCATCCCGTTCGGTTCCTCGAACGGCGAGTCAAACGTCGCCTCGTCGCCTGGTTGCTGCGGACTCGGATTCGTGGCGGTCGCTGCTATGCCTTTCCTTTCCTGCGCTGCGCTTGCGTGGTCGTCCGCCACCAGATTCGCATCGAGCGCCATCGGCTTTGCGCGCTGCTGCTCTTGTGGCCCGACTTCTCCGCTGCTACCACTCACGCTGCCGTTCTCCCGCTCTAGTTTCGCTGGTTGCAGGTTGCCAGCTGCTTCCGCAGCCTCCGTCTTTCCCGGCGACATTTCTGGACTGTCCGGCGCCAACGCGTTCGGCGCGGCGGGCCCGGCCCATCGCGCGCTCGTAACCACGTCCTCCTTTGCCGGGGGGCCCGCCCACCGCGCACTGGTCGCCAACTGCACCTCCTCCAGCACGAGATTTCCCACTTTCCCCGGCGTACTGAGACTGACCGGTGGCGCCGCGGCCGGTGTACACACTATGTTTTCCTTCTCATGTTGTGCAACTTGCTGTGGGCAACTTGCTGAGCCGCTCGTGCGCCCGAAGCCGGGACGTTCTTCCGAAGCCTCGTCGTGAACCGTGATGACACCGTTTCCTCCATCGGCACTTGACGCCGTTTCCTCCCGCCACCGCTCCAAAAACGCCACACTCTGCACCTCCGTCCAGTGGTGTTCCGCGAGGACGCGCTGCAGGTCTGGCCGCCGCCACGGCCCTATGTCCGCCGCCAGGCAGTCGTGCATGGTTGCGCCCACGTGCCCCTGGCCGCAGCTGCACCTGCCGCCCAAATACCTGGGGATGTTTTCCTCCTCCACCAGCTCGCGCAGCGCGGGCAGAAAGTCGTCTCCGTAGATGCTGATCTTGTCCAGCGTCTTCTCGTCCAGGAGCGGCTTCACGAAGCTCCAGGCCAGGGAGAACACCCGGGGCGCGTTCACAATGAGCATGCGGTGCAGCGTTTCGGGGTAGTGGTCCTGGTTCACGGCGGAGAGGTACTTGATCAGCTTCCGGATCATGGAGTGCGTGCAGAGCCGAAACGAGAGGGAGGAGAGGTCGATCACCGCGACAGAATTCTCGATCAGCCTCCCCGCGGCGAGCGAGCACGCCGCGAACCGAGTGCAGTCGCGACGCTCGCACTCGGAAATAAAGTACTCAATGATCTCCTCCTCGGTCGCCACAGAAAACAAGCCGCCGGCATCGATCTTGCCAACACAGTCGATGTACAGGGGCTGCCCAGACTTCGTGGTGCCGTGGTACCTGGAGGAACCGTGGAGGAGGTGCCTCTACTTTACTTATATTTTTCCTTTAACATGACGGTCAGGCCGCTGCGAATTAACATGGAGCCACATCACGCGGGAAAAAAGCCTGCAAAGCGGTGGTGCGAACTTTCTTACTTAGTACCCCGTGGGGTAGAACTTGGTGAGGCTGGGAATCCGGGTCTGGATGCTCGCGCTCGGTCCGGTTGCATGCAACTCCATCACAGGCGTGGAGCTCAAGGCGCCCATCTTCGCGCTCGGATTTGAAAACAGCGGCTTGGTGCGCCACTGAAAATGGCGGGTGAGCAGCTCCGTGACCTTGTCCAGGTTGAAATCCCGGGCGCGACAGAACTTCAGCAGGACCATGTCGCTCGCTGCGGGGATAGCGATTTGGCAGGTGCGACACGGTACTTATTTTTCCAGATTCATTCACATGAAGCCGAAGCGTCTTTGACGAAGCACAGCAGGTAGCAGCATAGCAAACGAAACTGCAAGAAAGAGCGATCAGTACCGAAGGCGGCATCAATGGTCGCCTGCACACCAAACCGGTTCTTCACCTCCGCCAGCACTTCCGCCTCCCGCTCGGTCAGCTGGCCGATGAACCCTGTCGGCAGCGGTTTCGGGGGAGGCGGCGGAGGTGGGGACGCGGCGGCTCTCATCTGCGTCACTTGCGCGGACGCAGGAGTGGTGGTGGCGCTGCCAGTCGCAGTTGCTATTGCGTCGACCAAGGAAGTCCCTTCACCGAGTGCACAGTCAGCTCCTCGTGGCAACCATGAATGCTGGCGGAGTCGCGTTGGTTCGCCCGAGGCGCCGATAAGTCAGTGGACGAAAAGATGACGATAGAAGAAAAAGCGCAGAGTCTTGGGTTCCCGTGCAGCTTGCTCGGTAAAAAAGCTTTCTTGCACACACTGACTTCTACGATTACCTCTACCTTGCGCACTTGTAATCTAAAGTTACTGCTAGTGCTAGTGCTACGTCTGCATAAGCCTGTGCGGTGCGCTACTCAGCACTATTCACGATTTCTTACTACAACTGCTACCGCTCGAACTACCTGAAAGTGACGAAGATGCGAGGCGTCTCTTCTTCACGGCTACGAACTACATTGATTCATGATGTTGATCTCCGTTCAAATAAAGGGAGTGTCCGGATCGATCGTCAGTACTAACCTAGTTGCCTTCTTGGTTTGTCTCCTGATTCGATCAGTCCTGCCCTCCCTCAATGTCCGCCTTCACCGCCACTTAAACAACACTTTCAGAACGAAGCGAACAACTGGTCCTCTCTCTACTCTGCCGCTCGCGGACAGGTGACTCCAGGTCCTGACTTCTGCGCAGCGCTGGTGCGGGCGCGCGGGCGGACGAGGTCGTGCGAAGACTACTACAAGCAGCTTCAATCATCTGCACCAGCATAGGCAATTTATAAATTGTTCGTTTTCAAAATTCGCCTTTGATTCGACCGACTCCGATCGCGAACGCGATCCTGTGCACGACTGTAACTAGGAAACAATAGCTCTGAAACATAGGTCCTAGCAAGGAAATCAAAAGTGGCGGCCTGGTTCATTGTAGTGGACCACAAGGAAGCAGTGCCAGCGACAGATTACCCCTCACCGGATAGATCTCGTTTTGCTGCGTTCGCAGCCCCCATTTCTTTTCGAGTACCAAATGGAATTCTGATACCGGCGTTCGTTTTCGCATGTGTATCGATTTCGATCATCGTCTCCAGCCTGATTGATAGTCGTAGGTACTTAGCTTTTCTGTAAGGATAGCATTTGACTGCCCAGAAAGAAACCAATATTTCGCAGTAAAAGATAACAAGTCGCATCTGAATCTGATTGAATTTGAATTACGAATCATACTAGTACTGTACGTCACAGATTCGGTGACCAGATGTCCTGGTAAGAGTAACGAGAAACCTGAAACAAGATAAAACCGCTCGAAATGAGGTAGGCAACAGAATAAAATTCGACATCCAGATCGATCGCTTTCACTTTACATCTAACTGTTCTAGGAGTGCCTTGTTCAACTTCGAAGTGAAAGTGAGAATCGCAAGGGAACGTCGCGGAGGGGACGCTCCGCAAAACTCCCACGATCTCCCGCAGGCCGCCTGCTCCCACCTTCACACCTCCCGCACGAGCGGCAGATTGATTCGCTTCACTGTTTCCAAATAGCTGGCCAATCTCAATCGATCGATCGATCGACCCAAAGTCCGATCCGACCGGAAACCAAGTCCAAGCGACTCATCAATATTAACCCTCGACGACGTCGTCTTCTATAGCTATTGGTACCGCAGAGTACATCTACGGTTTAAGTATTTTTAAACTATCGGTAGCCTAAGCCTTAGCTGCCTTATTCTTCTGTGAGCAGCATGGCGGCACCGGCCAGCACCCAGCGGGCCTCGTTGTCGTCGGCGTCCATGCGCATGTTCGCCTGGTACACGAAGGTCGCGCCGCGGAGACTGGTGATGAACACGGGGCAGTGGTACATGCAGTCCCAGCTCATTTCGTCCATGTGGATGGCGTAGCAGTTCACAATCGGCATCACTGCGCGCAGCTCCTTCATCTTGGAGTCCGTGATGTAGCCCTCGTCGCCACCCTTGCCTGCGATTCATCGTTTTCGAAATGATCTATGAATATGAGTCCTCCAAGAAGATGATCTGCGCTTCTGATCCAATACCGATTTCGATCTTTAGAGTTGTTCTTTCATCTTCTCATTCATATCTGAATGGTTCATCGATTTGTACAGCAGTAGCTACCTTCTTCCCAGCTTGCGCCCTCCATGAATATGCCGTGCAGGAAGGTTCCTCCGTACATGGGGGTGACCGGCAGGTCGCCCACCTCGTGGTAGTTCGAGACGAAGGAGCGGTTCACCATGAAATCGAGTGGCATCGCTTTGCCTCTTGCGGTCACCTGCTTGATGGCGGTCAAAAAGCTGTTGGGGTTGAACAACCCCGGGAGCCACGTGGAGCGCAGCAGGTGGACGTTATCCGTCCACGTCTTCAGCTGGTCCACGCGAAGGATCAGGTCCGGCATCCACACACCGAGAGATTTCAGGGACGGGTAGGCGAGCTTCTCCCAGCCTGCGTACACCTTGTTCAGGTTCAGTGCGGAAGCAAGCGCCTCCATCTTCTCCGTTACGTTCAGCGCACCGCTGATCCCCAGCTCCAGCTCCAGCAGCGAGCGCTTGATCTCCCCGAGCAAAATGTTCATGCGATCGGACTCCTGGAAGGAGACGATCACATAGGGGTCGGAGCGGAGTTCCGGGGGACACTTGCCGCGGATCTCCATCATGTCCACCGGGGTGGGGCAGCTCTGTGATAGTGATAGATATAGATATAGATTCGATGGGTATGGGATGGAGTTCATTCATTCATTCACTCATGCTTAACGTGTTTCCAGTAAGATCCTCGCCTCGTTGACTCTTACTTAACGCTGTGCATCCAATAGCTATTTTTTCTTTTTAGATCAGATTGGGATGGAGGAAGATATACCATAGATTCATCGATGGCCACAGGTGGTGGACGTGTGGATCGCTGGATCAATGGATGGTGCTGGTGGAACGAGCTACGCAATCGTGACTATCATCACTTCGCGCAATACTTTTGCTTTTGCCCAATTCGCTTTCGCAAAGATCGAGCTATGCAACGGTATATTTCTATCGTAAGTTTGCCTGCAGCGGCTGGTAGGGCGGCGTCGGCGATGCGACTCCGGTTGAGTCCTTCTTTTTCAAGAAAGGGGTTGCAAAGAAGATCAAAAATTGATGGAAGATGTTGTTGATGTTGTACTTGTATGTTGAACTTGAAAGATATTTATAACGTAAGAAAGTACGTCCAGGAACGCCGTGATGAGGGGCCCTACTGAGCCAAGGTCGCCACCGCCCCCTCCCCCGGAGCCACCGGCGGTTGCCATCATGGTGCGGAAGATCTTCACCCCAGATTCGGTCAAATACCTGTTTGTATTTCACGAATTGTTGAATGTGCTACACTTTCTTATATATAGCATACTGATACTAGTTATAGTAGTTTTATCTTTCTAGATGATGTATCTCTCGGTACCCGATTTCTGCGTTTGCGTGCATTCCGTACAGCGACGGCGATTCCGCGGGGAATTTTTCGTCGATGTATTTGATGTACGCCTGGTAGTCCATCTTCGTCGCGTCCGGCGACTTGAAGCCGGGGGCCAAATTCATGCCGTTGAGTAGATCGGGGATCACAAGAACCGCCAAGTACGTGTTGTCCACGCGTCGGTCAAACGGGTCCGTGATGTGCCCGCCGTACATGATCTCGCCAGTGATGTAGCGAAGATCCGGCCACGGAACGTCATTCTCCTGGTGGTGCGCCGCGTTCATGTAGTTCTTGAAAACGGTGGCCGAGATGGTCAAATCTCCATCGTTGAACGGGTACTTGCGGCTCCAACCCTGGGCACCAAACTTGATCCGCCCGGAAATCAGCGCGTGGAAGAAGCAGAGAGCGAACAAGCAAGACTTGAACTCACGCGGCTTCAGACACTGGTCGATCGTGTCCTGGCTAAACTTGGACCAGGCGCTGTATTCAATTTGATTCGTTGGGTTCGACTTCACTTCGATCGTTAGTCCTCCGACTAAAGATGAAGCAAGTAGCTCCTGTTTTCCGCTGCGAGCAATGTCGGAGTCGCGGCTCACGTTCTTACTGCAGCGATCAAACAATGCCATGCGGTTGCGGATGCGGACATAGGTTTTCGCAAAAAAATAAGTACCGTCGCAGGTTGCTCTTCACGTCGGACGGCGCCTCGTCGGCAATCTTAATGCATTTCTGCAGAATGGACTCCGGGCACAGCTCCTGCAGCGGCCCGTAAAGGGCGGACGGCGGTTCTGACGTCAGGAAGCATCGGAAGTCCGGCGCGGCGAACTCCTCGACAATCTCTAGCTGCCGCTCCAGGGTCTTCAACCAGTTTTGCATCAAGTGAATGTTCTGGAGCATAACCCTGCGGTCAATTTTAGAAACATATGGGGTTTTCATTTTTGAGTCAGCCGCGAATGAATTTGAAATTCATTTCTGTCCCGCCTATCTTGGTATTCATTTCGTATTCATCGAGACTGAGAACAGATTCAATTGTTGCACAACACGATAAAGTGGAACCAGCACCAGCAACAAGAGACGCTGTATCCATCAAATCATAGCTGTACCATCCTCCTTCTTTGGCGGATTTGTTCAGTGCGTTCACGGCGACGTTCTCCTGACCTTGTCCCATACTAATGTTCACCAGCTTGCCGTTTGCCTCGGTTACGCCCAGCTTCCGCCCCAGCCCCTCGATCGTTGGTGTCGGGTCTGTGCCCGGGAACAGCACGAAGAAAAACGGCGAGTAGCAGCTGGATTCCTCGTACGTCGCCTCCATATTGAAGGGCTCCTGCTCCACGAAGTCGTTGCCCAGGTTGTCGTGCACGTACTGCGTCAGCGCAGCGCTCAGCCGATCCGGGCGCAGCACCCGCAGCAGCAACAAGCGGTAAAACGGCGAGATGTCGCGGAACGATCGGGGCAAGTCCGCGGACTCGGCCCGGGCCTCCCCGTACCACCGCCGCCACCCAAGTGAGTCCTGCTCCATGTTCTGGGTGAGAGCTCCGTTCACCGATTTGAACACGGGCAAAGACTCGAGCATCTGCAGTTGCCCCCAGATACCGTCCGTGAGCCACGACCGCGCCGATTCGGGGATCGGCTTCGCGTTCGGATCTGGCGGCGCGCGGATGAGAATGTCCACCTCCTCTCTCGTACTCTGTTTCGTCAACACCCCAATGCGCATCGCCAGCATCGTCGCGACCGTCAATTTGTCGCAGTCCAACAACCCCCGGCGCGTGTAGCTGAACCCGAAGCTGGTCACAATCCCGCTCAGCAAGTGCACCCGCTCCACCAGCTCTTTCCCCGCCAGTTCGATGACGCCCTCGTCCTCATCCTCCTCCTGCGCCTCCGCGGCCACCGGCACCTCCTCATCGTCCTCAAATTCCTCGTCGTCCTCCCCGTCGCCGCCCTCCCCGCCCGTCGGCGCGGCGGCCACCGGC
>RXOD01006412.1:0-10422 GCA_005223375.1 Amoebophrya sp. AT5.2
CCGCAAGGCGACAGACACGACATAACGACAGGACACGAAGACCCAGACAACAGAGGCTGCTACTAGTGCTGCAGTTCTCTGTGGCCGCGCCATTCATATTCCATACCCCATATGACATAACCATATTCCAGCACTCCCTTCCAGTGCGTCCAGGTTTTGAATTATGCCGCCAGATATGAATTAACCGGACCCGTAAGAACTGGACACGGCTGGTCGCGACCAACAGGTAAGCCATGATCAGGGGAGGCGCGCAGTCCGCGGTCAGGAACTCCTCTTTGTATGCGTGCGGGACCTTAAGCAGAAAGTAGGCTTCCAGCAGTGGGGGCCGCTTGCGCTCGGGGGTCCGTATGGAGCGAGCGACCTCCTGGGACCAGAGTATGATACAGCTGATTTAGAAGAGCGATAAGAATAAGCAACGATCATGTTCATGGCACGAGATGACAGCGATAGCCGAGGCTATCAATTTGTGATGGCGGATCTGGTGCGCGATAATGCGCCCGCCGGACCGCGGTTTCAGCTATTCAGAGACCTACCCAACTATGGCGAGAGGGCGCCTGGACCTCCTGGGGTTGCGATTTCTTGTCAGCCGTAGCCTGCAAAGTTGCCAGGCCTGCCGACCGCGGAGAGCCGGCTCTGTACCCCTCTTGCTGACCTTTTTCCAGGACATCGACGAGCGGGACCACCCCAAAGACCCGACCCCGCCAGAAAAATTTCACTTTAAAATACAACAACCACTATATTAGACAAGCGAATATAGATTCGTCTAGGTCGTACGCGAACATCGATCCATTGAAAAGAGAGCTCGGCGAACGCACCATCGCATTTTTACTTTCAGATCCTCAACACTTCACAGACTACAACCATCCGTAACTTTGGCCGCAATGTCCGGCCCTGCCTCGGTGTAAGTAGCTATGTGGAACGTGCTTTAAGCATGTGCAACGGCGGCCGCACGGGCCGAAGCCGCTCGGCAATATAGCCGGGATCCGGCTTCGTACAGTCCTGAGGCAGTAGGCGAGGGAGGCGTGATAAAGCATAAAACCACCTCGCCCTGCAGAAACGTATCACAGGATTACAAGCAAGAAACCGGAAATAAGAAATAAAGGCATAAAGTGATCATGCAGCCATAAACAGGGACTGTAGAAAAGCGATAAACCGAGGTAGATAGGGGGGACATCTTTCGCTTTGCGATATGTCGGGAAACTATACCACAGAGCTTGGTTGATCGTCTGTTTGGTTTACTCCCCAGAGAACAGGGGAACGAGCTAGATCTGATGGAATAGTGGTGGGGACCAAATGAGGAAACAGCTGTGCAAGGATAAGAGATCTTGCCGCTCTAGTGAGCGGATCAGAAACATTTCTTTGCGTACACACCCAAGTAAGAAAAGTATCCAGCTCGAACTCGGAAGCAACGCGGTGGAATTGACTAGAAACGCGTTGTGTGTTCTGCTCCCTGGAGGAGTTTCGGGTGAGGACGTAAACATCAGCGAGATTATCTACATGTAAAATAGTTAGATAATCTTTAATGTCTTCCTTAAAATAGTCGATCGCCAGACGACCGGCTACCGCTTCCAACACACCAATGTGCATCTTGTCCACGCCGTCGGGGACGTCGACCACATTCATCTTGAAAGCTTTCTTCTCCCCGCTGGGGAGCGCTAAGAAACCGCCCACAAACATGGCATGTCCTTCGAAGCCTGTTCTTTCACCCGTAGCCAAACGCCTGTTCAGTTCGGCGAAATCTTCGCCCGCCGCGTCAGTGTACAAATGCGCGATTGGCCGGGACGCCGCTTCCACCGTAAGTAAACGCGGCTTGACTCGCTTTGCCGCGTAATTCATCGTCTCGATCGAGAGGCGCAGCTGCCTGCGGTCGTTGTGCTTCTTGATGCTCTTGCTGAAGTTCTCGCCTACCCAGTAGTCGAGAGCTTTTGCCTGCGAAGCCTTCAAGCGGTCAAGCTGAGAGACATGCCTGAACAGCCCTTTGTAGGTAAGCAGGGCTTTTTCCTTCACGTTCTTGTTGTCAATGCACTTAATCAGCTCTTCGCCCAAGCGAACGAGCTGAGCCACTTTCGCAGGGTTCACCGTGACCTGAATCTTGACCATCCTGATGACCGTGTAGGCCATTCCCAAAACCGTGAGAGCCTTTTGCCGCACAAAGTCCTGAAGCTCCCGCTTGGAATCCGCAGACCACCAGCCTGATTCTGAGAAAAACAGATCAAATAAAACAGAATCTTCTTGCTGCAGTTGTGGCCTACCCATGCCGTGAACATCATCAATGTATAGCGTACATAAAAGTTTCAAAGGTCCATTGAGCACCGCCATCAGTGCCTCTGAAACATGCACGCATTCGTACACTGAAGAACGCGACCCAAAAGCCGCCACCTTGGAGAAAACTAAAATCCATTTTCGCGAAGTTCTTCTTCTCTTCGACGGCGGTTCGTTCGGGTCTTGCGGATTCTGCCCCTGCTGCTCGTCCAGAACACGCTGGGGAACCGCAACAAAAATGCCGTTCATGTTCGGCACGCGCGCCCCATTCTGGTAGTAGAAGCGGATGAGGTCGCGTTTTTGTGAAACTGGAGCGAAGGAGAAAGTTGTCTCCTCGTCGACGTCCTCCACCGCCGGGGACGTTCTAATATGCTCTGACTCGGCCAAAATTTGCATGTCCGCCAAGAGTTTTTGCCGGAGCGCCTTCTCCTGCTCGACGTCCGCCCGGATGTCTTGCCTTGTCTGCATAAAGACAGGCCTCCTTTCCGTTTTGGCAAGACACGCCAACATGATCTCGCAAGCCGTGCGAGAATGAAAAAGTCGCATTTTTTCGGAAACCAAAATCTGCGTATTCGATAACCTCTTATCTATGCAAACTCTGCACTTTGGCGGATCCCCCTGTGTAACGGGGAATGCAATCGACGCTCCGTTTTCTCCGATGTCGTCGATGTCGCCCAACTCCCAAAGGCCTTCATCGATCATGGCTTGCGTTTGCCGCCATATCTCCTCAAGTTCCTGCTCCGAAGCCCAGTGGTCCCTTGTCGGATAGCGACGGGACCTCGAGAGGTCTGCTTCAGCAGCCTCTTTTTCTAATTTTCTCCTGCTTCTTTCACTAATCTGCTCCCAAAATCCAGTGGGAGAGATTTCGCCCACCTCTGTAAATCCATCGAGGAGTTTGTCGATAATGCTCAGAATTTGGACCCTATTGGCCCTTAGTTTCGGATCTGCCTCGACGGCTTGCTCAAGCAAAGCCTTGAGGAGAAGAAACTTTTTACCCGTGTAAAGTTTTCGAAGGTGCGGCTTAAGGCCATCGCGTAACACCTTTTCACGTTCGGCAGTAGCACTGACCATCTGAAGGATGGTCTCAGCGGACTTCTTCCTATGCTCGCGCACTAGCTTAATAGGCGTACCCTTCAAGAACTGAATTGTAGTGTCCACGTACCGAGGATACGATGGACCGATGCCGTAAGACCGAGATGCGTCTTCGTTAAGAAAACGCTGGAAGTCCTCCTTGGCATCGATGGATGAAACAGACATTCTGATTGCAAAAGTACAAGTAAATACAGATGCGAGCAGAAGAAGACGGGCCAGCCCGTAGAAACGAATTTTAGTTGTTTTTGGTTTTTGAATTTGGAGTAGAGAATACACCAGAACTAGCAAAATGTAGTTGTAATTTAAGCGAAAGAAGTTGTAATCAGAACAGCAAGGCAAGCAAAATAAAGTACGAAGCAATGTTATTTCGAGGGGGAATTACCATTGAAAACCTGTTTGAATTGTAGTGAATCCGCAAGTCACCCTTCACCAGAAGTGGCGACCCCAACCAGTACAACAGCCCTCACCAGAGGTACACGCACACGGGTGGTGCGAATCGACGGTAAAACGGATTGGACGAAGATCACGAAAGGAATGTTGATCTTGTACGGCCTGGAACTGCTTACGACCGGTCCACTTCGCGGGATTTCGTCCACAGCACGTCATCCGAAACCCTGCCATCCAACATGCGCGCGCTCAACCAAGTCACCTTCTGGAGGGATCCGGAGTGCAGGTGGCCCTTTGGACAGGTCGAGCGACCAGTGCCCGAACACTTGGATTCGATCCAATCCAAACACGTATCGACGCCGTTCGCACCACCACCTTTTCCGCCGGAAGGCTTACCCTTGCCTTTTCCAGCACCTTTTCCGCCTTTACCGGGCGTGTTGTTTTTGGGGCCGTTGTACGGGGAGCCGCCAGTCGAAGATGCACCGCCGTTCGAGGAAGAGGAGGCGGGGCCGTACTTCGAACCAAACTCGGCCCGCAACTCCGCACGCAACTCGTTGTTCGACTTCTTGTTCGCGAGGCTTTCCATGAAGCGGGACTTCAAATTGACCGTCAGCGCGATCACCACCGCACGCTGGTAGAGCGTGTTCGCCGGCGCAGCCGGCACAGGCGGCAACATGGAGTTCGTAGTCACCGCGGCGAAAGCCTTCATGTACAACTCGTACACAGTCTCGGTCTCCAAAATGTGCGCCGGATTCTGCCGCTTGATGTCCAACGGATCGGACGGCCCGTTGACCGCATCCTGCAGCACCTTCAACATGGCCAGGCACTGCCGATCCGACAAAAACTCGATTGCACGGAAACCCGCAATCAGGGTATGCGGGTAAAACCGGACGTTTGTCGGCACCGTCGCGGTATCTCCAAGTACATGCACCCGCTGCTGGGCAGCGAGTTGGAGGAGAAACAGGTATTGCTTACCCGTTATTTTATTGAACGCGTTGGCTTGTTCACGGTTCAAATCCGTTTCCTGCTGCGCCGTAAGCGTACCCGTTCCGGCTTCGGCAGCAGCTTGCTGCTGCAAAGCAGCCCAGTCAACAAGCTCGCTGTTTGCCATTTTTGAAGTTAGCAAGCTACAGAGAGATAGCGAGGAGAAGCTTAAGTCGGGACGAGCGAAAAAACCACTGTGTAAATGCAAAAAGGAGTGCACATTGCAAAAACTCCCACACAGCTCGCTCCGACATGCCAACGAGTTCTCTCACGAAATGCGACGCACGCTCGGAGGCCCGACGAGAACGGAATCCCAGACACGAAGTACCACGGAAAAATAGGTCGCGCAAGGCCAGACCACGGAAGTACTTGTTTTTATCGCCGAAGCCTTTTTTAATTGTTTTGTCGTTTTCGCAAGAAGCCATTTTAATTCCCAGAGATGAGCAATGCAAGCTCGTGTAGACGGAAAACCGATACTACATTCGTCATCCAACCGAAATTCCACGTTCAACGAAACATCTAATTCTCGCACAACTGCTTAATTGTGCATCCACGTGCGATGGGCCAAAACTCCAGGACCACATCATCCGGCAGCGTCGTCACCGTTTTTCCATAATCCAGCGTCGATTGAGCGCGCTTGTGACGCGCCACCTGGCACACGGTCTCGGCCTTTTCTCCGCATTCCAAAGCGGCACAGATCGAACCGACCCGCAAGCAATGACCACCGAGCTTCGAGGGG
This sequence comes from Amoebophrya sp. AT5.2, assembly GCA_005223375.1. Classification (NCBI taxonomy): domain Eukaryota; class Dinophyceae; order Syndiniales; family Amoebophryaceae; genus Amoebophrya; species Amoebophrya sp. AT5.2. The sequence continues at coordinate 5,465 of RXOD01006412.1, forward strand.
TCCTCCACCGGAATGCATTGCGGGCCGGCCTCCTTAACGAAGTTGGTCCACAGGGCGCGGCACTGGTCCACGTTCTTGAGGATGGACTGGACAGACTTGAACTCACTGTCGTCACAGCAGCAGACCGGGCACAACTTCATCTTGGGGTGCCAGGGACCGTAGGAGGTGGAACTGCAGCAGCAACGGAGCGTAAATTCAGCCCCGTGCGCGTTCGGGTCCGTCTTCGAGTGCGGCACATGGTATTTCACCCGATCGCCTTTCGAGTTTGCAGCTGTCGTGACGCAGGCGCCGTCGTCGATGCGCAGCATGCCCCACCAGATCTTCAGAAAGAAACGCAACGCGGAGGAAAACTTGATTTCCGTCAGCACCACCTGCTTCTTCCGGCCCTTCATGGCCTTGGCCGATTTCGGCGAGTGCACGACTTTGTCAAATTTTTCTTCGCAGGTAACGAGCCGGATCAGGTGCGACAAACGGACTCCAGCAGCTTGGGATCTGGGGGCGACGAGCGCGCTCAGTGTGGCGAAACTGGCACTGTACGTCTGCTGCAGGCGGGAACTGAACGGCTTCACTGCAGCCACAAAACACTTGAAGTGCGAAAGGTACGTAGCCCTCGACTGCGAGATCGAGGCGCACTTCGCGAGGACCTCCGCGTAATGACCCATGCTCCAGACGCTCACGCACTCCGGCCGCGCGTCCAAATCCAGCTTCGCACAAAACTTCGCGCACCTGGAGAATTCGGTCTGGTAGGTCTTCAAAGTCTTGGAATTCCAACGCAGGGTCTTGAGAGGGATCGAAGCCTCCTTAATCAACTTCTTGACGTCCTGCGGGGAAGAAACACGCGGATGGGTCCTGTTGGCGGGCATGGCGTTCGGCCTGGAACGCAACTCCTTGGCGAACACTTCGAGCGCCTTATCGAAATCGTCCGACAGGTTGAAAGTCGGGCGGCGCGAACCTTCTTTGTTTCCGGGCTTGGAAGAGGCCACGGGGTCAGCGGATTTGTTCTTGTTCTTGATCCACTGCAGCGCCAACTTCTTACCCTCTCCGGACTTCATCAGGTTCGCGATGTCCTGGCCATCCAAACCATCCAACGGGTCGGGATCTTGGGAGGGAGAGTTGGATTCGCCGATTTGAACATCTTCGGACTTCACGCTCGATCCGTCTTCGTCCGACAAGCTCGAGGGGATGCGGATCGGGTTGGCGGCGGAGCCCAGCTTGGATTTGGTTTTAGAAGAAGAAGCACCGGAGGAGGAAGCACCGGAGGGGGCGGCACGCAATTCCTCTTTGATGTACGCGCTGTAGGAGGAAGGATTCATAGCCTTCTGAAGCAGCTTCTGGCTCTTGTGAAAAGAACCCAGCTCCACTTCGATGTTTTCCCCGGGCTTCAACTTGGAAAACTCGTCCGCTTTGCGGTTGTAGAAGTTGCGCAGCAGGTTCTTGTCCACCACGTCCACCTTCAACTTTTTGGCGTGGACATTCAGGTCCTGGGGCGAAAGCGACTTGGACTTGCTGGCGAAAAAATCCGGATCCTGTCTTTCGGTGAACTGCCGCTCCAACTTCTTGGGCTTGATGGCCTTCAGCTTGTCGTTGAACTTAACCTGCACCGACTTCAAAATTTCGTCGGTGTCCTCCGAAAACTCATCGGACGAGTCGTCCTCGAAACGCGGCGAGGGAGACTTTGGACGTTTATTGGAACGCTTACCGGCGGGAGCAGAAACGGCTTCGCCAACCGGAGCGGAAAGGAGATCCGCTTTTTTCTTCTTCGACTTGATGTGTTCGCGCAGGTCACCGCCTGCCTTCGTGTTCGAACTGGAAGCGGCAGCTGCGTTGATGTTGCTGATGGGATCGACAGCGTCAGCAGATTGCTCTTCCTCCTCAACAGCGCCAGCACGTCCTTTTTTGAATCTGGCGAGAGCGCCAGAAGGTTTCACTTGCGCGGCGGAGCCGCCGATGATGGCCATGATTTCATCCATCCTGGGCGAGGAGGGCGGGCATAAAAAATTGCCTGTGTCTGTAAAGAAACTAGGCAGCAGAAAGGGCAGTTCGAGGGCAGAGCAAACTCGAACACCTGGCAACAAAATCAGGTTTAGCGCAATCGTTCCTTACCCACATAGTACAACGAGACCGAATGATTGCTTTACAACCGACGATAACGATATTAGACAAGCGAATATAGATTCGTCTAGGTCGTACGCGAACATCGATCCATTGAAAAGAGAGCTCGGCGAACGCACCATCGCATTTTTACTTTCAGATCCTCAACACTTCACAGACTACAACCATCCGTAACTTTGGCCGCAATGTCCGGCCCTGCCTCGGTGTAAGTAGCTATGTGGAACGTGCTTTAAGCATGTGCAACGGCGGCCGCACGGGCCGAAGCCGCTCGGCAATATAGCCGGGATCCGGCTTCGTACAGTCCTGAGGCAGTAGGCGAGGGAGGCGTGATAAAGCATAAAACCGCCTCGCCCTGCAGAAACGTATCACAGGATTACAAGCAAGAAACCGGAAATAAGAAATAAAGGCATAAAGTGATCATGCAGCCATAGCAGAGTCCTGTTTGGCAACCGGCCATATACCGCCCAAACATTCGTAAGAGCAAGGCAGACAGGACGAAGAAAGGGCTGCATTGACTCGCCTCCAAGTAAATCTTGCAAATTTAAATTGCAAAATTTAAATTTTTATTTTTAATTGCAAGGGAGGAGAGCCGACAGGCTGGGGAGGGTTGCAGGCGCCGAAGGCTGCATCACGGTCGTGCTAACGGCCCATAAAAAAATTGCCTGTGTCTGTAAAGAAACTAGGCAGCAGAAAGGGCAGCTCGAGGGCAGAGCAAACTCGAACACCTGGCAACAAAATCAGGTTTAGCACAGTCGTTCCTTACCCACATAGTACAACGAGACCGAATGATTGCTTTACAACCGACGATAACGATAGCTGTGGTTTTACCAGCTGGTCCCATGGCTACAGTAGTAGCCCTCAAGCTTCCGCTGGAAGTGAGAGACGGAAAAGGTGTAGTCGTGCACGCAGGACGCTTCCGTGTGGTTGTTGCACCAGGACATGGCATAGTCGGAGAAGCAGCCGAAGGCGGCGGCAGGAATCGTCTGGGCGAGAAAGATAAAGATTAAAAACACAGTGGGTGTCCGACACCTGCGGCCACGAGCCGCTGCAACACCGAGAGCGAGACGAAGCGGAACAAATAACTTCATTCTCAGCAATCCTCGAGAAAAAGAACGGGATCGGAGTGTCGCTGTTCTTAGTTCACACAAGGTTGGCCAGCACTGGTGTATAGATCATGAAAGCACGTATTGCCCTTACACTGCCGGCACGGTTAAGATGAAAGACAACACGAAGACGACTCTCCAACACCAACGTGAACAAGAATGCGAAACTAAGTTAACGCTAAGTAATGAGCTCATAGAACTTACGTGAGTGCCTCTGCCGCGTCGAAGTCTTATGTATGAATGTGCACATCAGGCAGTACTCAATGTCGACAAAATCAGCGAGGGGCAATGCGATCGCTGGGCTCCTGCAATGGGCCAAAAACCATCGCAGTATGGGTTCCTTCTCTGATCAAGGTGGTTATGGTTTTTGGTTTTGCGTGCGCGGGTGCCGATGCTTCTAGTCACTCTGGTAGAGTAATGAAGGCAAAAATATAGATCTACGCCTATCCCTATGGCATCTTTAAGGGTTCCGCCTTTTTCCAGTCTATGTCTGCAGCGCCGGTTTTCTTGAAGATCTTCACGGAGTTGAACAGGAAGTGGGTCCCTATCCCGTCGTCGTCCCACAGGTCCCGGCCCTTCGAGTCCTTCTGCCCCTTTTTCCCGTACTCGGCGTTCGATACCAACGCCACGCATCCCGGTCCCTGACCGAGCGCGTAAATGCCCCCTGCCCAGTCGCCACAGAACGTGGTGTTGATTATGAACGTCTGGGTCGTGAACTTCTTCCGCGCCGCACAGTTTTCCTTGAACGTGAATGCCACGTACGGCTTTATTTCTGTGTCGAGCTTCGATTCCCAGAACGCGCCGTGTACCGTGTTGGCCTCCGCGTAGTCCTGGGAGGCGGCCTCGACTTTCTCTCGCGGAATCCAGTAGAATTTCGCCTGGTTGTCGTCCAGCGACATAATATGGATACCCCCGCGCTTGTTGTTAAACTTCAGCCCGTTATGCACGTCGGCACCTTCCGCATCCACGCCACAACCCGTACCCTTGTAACAGTTGCCGCCGTTCCCGAGCTTTAGTTTTCCGAACCCCGGCCCGAGGCTGTCCGCGGTCGCCTTAAAAGTGCACCCCGTTGCAGGATCGCCCCCCGCACGGATTACAAGAGGGCTTTATTCATATCAATCTATCCCCAAGACACGTAGTAGGATTCCAATTTCAAGTTCCACATGGGGCCCACGTCACTGTCGCGCCTCTACCGCCTGCGTGGTCCTAAATCTACTCCGTCGTGCTGGATATTTCCGTTTCAGTTTGTTCTATTTCTATAGTTAGTACTTCCACCCGCGATGGCGACCTACTCATGACATCCGATGGCATCCGCCCCGCCCCCAGGCCCAGGCTCACACTCAAGTGTCTGGTACTGAAATACAAGTGTGGTGTCCGTGTCGTGAAAATTGATATGATTTTTTCTAACGACCCATAAATGTATTGTACTCGCCATTCCGCCCATTCCGTGGCCATGCACGTGCTCCATCATATCGAATTCGCCGCAATCAGGCCACGTCCCAATTGGGTCCAACCCGTAGCTGTTCGTTTTTTGCAGACCGCCAGTGCACGTAGTCCAGTACGCAGGCCAGGTCCCTGTATTCGGAATCGGATGCAGAATCAGACTGCTTTCTATCTCTTTAATATTTGAGTCTCATATCAGATGACGCCCGTTATCGAGAAAGTTCGACACCAATCTGACCACAATGAGGCCACGGGGGCGGCGCAACTCCGCCCGCGGTACTCACTGCCGGGGGCGGAGGC
>RXOD01006413.1:0-10417 GCA_005223375.1 Amoebophrya sp. AT5.2
GCAATAGGAACATGATCGACCCACAGCGAGGAGCTGGAGCTCTGGGTCGATCATGTTCCTATTGCGCACACCATCGACGGACACTCTCCTCGCTTTTGCTCCAAATATACAATCTATCGAGGGACATTTTCGCTTTTGCGCCTGCTTTTAAAGCCGAGGTGGAGATGGTGGAGGTGCAACCTCCAGGAGAACGCATGAATGCAAACGCGAAGAAAGACGCAGCAACGACCTCTTCAACGACCACTACCTGGCTGATTAATAAGAAGGCGCCCGTGTCAGACGCCGAGTTGGCCGGATTCCTGAAGCGGGTTTCGAAACTGACGTTGCTGGAACTGGACGCTGGGGTGGAGGAGGAGGTGGAGGCGGCGTTTTCCAAGTACGAGCCGCGGTGGGAGGACGAGGGCGAGGAGGCGGTGCGGTGTGTCCGGCGGCTGGACCGGGGATTTTTGGAGACCGCTGAGACCTCCGGAGGTCTGGATGATGCTACTAGAAGCCAGGGGACGAGAAGAACAAGTACTAAGGCGGCAGTGCTCGACTTGGCCTGGAACGCGACGGGGAACATCCTCGCGGCCAGCTACGGGCAACTCGACACCCTGGGCTGGTGCGAATATAGGAAGCGATCAGAAGGCTCCCTCGAATTATCCCAGCTACTTAATATTGATGCGCCAGAGGGGGAGTAGGAAATTCAGGTCATTTAAAATTGGAATGTGAGAAATACCATGGAAGCGAGTGCGAGGGCTACTGGAACAATTGATGGGGTTACAACTCGGTCAAGCTGCAGGTGGGGCTTCCAATCACGGCGCGGGCTACTCCAAAGAACAGTCGACCACAGATGGTCCTCCCAGACGGCTGAACGTAGCTCCCTGTTTTTGCGCAGTCCATTCGCTTGTACGACTACAATCCCCGCTTGCTTGAGTATCAATCGATCCACCTGTAGTAGCTGGGATATAATACTCGCTTCATATCCTACTCTTCGTTTGTGCACGTGTGGAACGTGTTTGGGAGGAGGAGTGGGACTCAGGACGACAAACAGGGGGGGCAGCAAATCGAGGTGCAGGGCGACGTCGTCTCATTAGCGTTTCACCCGAAGTTGCCGAATATTTTGGCCGGGGGCAGTTACAACGGAGAACTCATCCTCTGGGACGTCACCGCCGCCTCCGGAACCGACCCACAGATCGCCATATCCAGTACCTATTTACATTTAGTACCTACTTTACATCACGAGAACTCCACTTTGGCGAGGTAATAGCGACGACTACTTGCATCGGATCCACGATTCGCGTAGAGGGGGACGTCGTTCTCCTACGTTATCCACCTACGTTATCCCCACCCGGACGCATTCTATGATCCTACCAACTACCCCACGACCTCGATGAGTTCATAATACATACTAGGTATCGACGACTACTTCCACCGTGAGGCTATCCATGAGATCCAGTGGGTCGAGGAGAAGCGTCGGTGGATTCTGTGTACTGTGTCCGGCGACGGCAGAATTCTCCTGTGGGACATCGCGGACAAGCTGGAGTTCCCCTACCGGGGCTTCACCGTGTTGCAGCGAAAGAAACAGATCGGCGGCCGGGCGCTCGCCTTCTCCCCCTTCGACTCCCAGCTCTTCGTGCTGGGCTCCGAAACGGGCGCGCTCATCCGCGGCATGTGCCCCGCGGTGCTGGCAGGAAGCACGCAGGTCTATTGAGACTTTGGGTTTTTTTTTTGCGATGATTCTGTATCTCCTCTGTGAAAAAGATGAAAAGTATAGGTAAACTCTTTTATGTATGTTGCTTTAGTTTGAATCGATGTGCAGATTTCCGGCGCCCGCGCGTCGAATTGGCGGGCGTCCGCACTGCGGATACTGGATCCGCTGCCCCAGTCCAGCAAAATGGCCGTACAACACCACGTGGAGGGCTTCATCGACCGCGCCGCGTCGTCGGAGAAGGAGGAAAAATAGGACAACGATCGAGGCGGGGGGCAGAAGAGTTCATTTCAGGAAAAAATATTTTATCGACAAGAGGCCACCGTAGTTTAGGTAGGAGGCTGGGCGTGGGCCGTGTTGTGCTTGTCATGTAGGAAAGTAGGAGCCAACTACATGCGGCTACATGCGGTGGGCGGGTAGTTCTTTGTCTAGGTGTAGTTCCAGAGAAACAAACGGAGCACTGCAGTGCTTTCAGGCTCACTTACTCCTTTCAATGAATGGGTTTACATCGATCTTCTGCCACGACCCCTCCCTTCTCGTCTAACAGACACAGATCACGGCCGGCACCATCTTTCGCTCGAAGGTTCCCGACCCCGCCCACCTCTTTCCCCAGCCGAAGACGACGGATTTGGAGCCCCACAGCGGCCCCATCGTCGCCTGCAAGTTTTCCCCCTTTCACCGCAAAATGCTCTTAACCGCCGGCCTCGACGGCGCGGTGAAGCTGTTCGACATCCTGCAGCAGCGGCCGCTCTACGTCTTCTACCCGCCGCTGAAAGGGATAATACATGCCCACGGAAATAATGATCCTATCAGCGGGGAGGGGGCACTAACGAGGAATGGGAATCGGTCGGAGCATCAGCATATAATATCGGAGAAGGCGTCCGCCGGGCTCGCAGATCTCGCCTGGTCGCACGCGCGGCCGCTGGTTTTCGCGGTGGCGCCGGAATATGGCAGCGTTGTGCAGGTGTACGATCTGCTGCAGTCGAAGCACGAACCGGCCGTCAGCGTCCACTTCGGGATGGGGGAGTCTGGAGGTTTGACAGAGAGAGTGACGCGCGTGCGCTTCAACCCGACGCAGCGGGGGCTGCTGGCGGTAGGGGGGAGCAGCGGAGGCGTGAAGATCTTTTCGCTGCCGTGGTCGCTGGCGGCGCCGTGCAAGAGCACCGAAACCGCGCACATGAACAGACTAATGAGCAGAGGCTGACGGCCATGCCTAGTTGTACCAATAAAGCGGCTGCAGCCCTAGCTGCGATTTATCGGTCACGCTGTGAAGATAAATGGTTTATTTGTGCAGCTGTTGGTTTCTTCGGTCCCTCCATCGGAATCCGACAATCCGACCTCGGTCTTGAAGTGCTGGCGCCACATTGTCGGCGACCAGCAATATACACGAGGATTTCAAGATGGTTGCTCATCTTTTATCTTTTAAGTCTGGTGGTTGTTTCGTTGCCAGTCTTTTATCGTTCGATGTTGGGCGCACTTCTTTGCCAAAGTTCGGTGCTTTCTGGCATTTGCGTTTGGCCGTCTGTTGCTGCCGTACTCCTTTTTCGGTTCGTCTTCCACGACTGCAGCTTCTCAGGTAAGCGTCGGTTTGAGTCAGAAGTCTTCCTGTCAAATGCTGGCGCAGTGATTTCAGATTTCTGTAATGCGGCAAAACAAGGCCTCCATAAATGACCCCCGCTAAATTCCTTGGCTAGCTTTGTACGGATTTTCTTGAGTAGAGCGCCATGGGCGCATTTGGTGGTCGGTTTTATCGGTTTTTATCCTCGGAGGAATTTTATGAAGATATCACCGGATTATAGCTCGATATCGATAGACTAGAGTTCTCGATTCGAGGATGTTGCGGGTGCCGCTCGCGGCCCCTGCTGGCCGTCGCCCCGACTCTGAGGACGTGCACACCGACCCCACGCCCAATCCGGACGAGGCCTCCGATTTCCCGCGCCCCTTCCTTTCCCAGGCCTCGGATTTCGCCGAATCCTTGCCCGAGCCATTGGCCTATGTGGATGCCGACCTCGCCGAGGCCGCGTATGCTAACCGGAAGACGCAGAAGACCCTCGGCAAAAAACGAATAAAAAAATGGGTGGCCGACCACGTCCCGATCACGAAGTGGCTCTTGACCTACGATTGCAACACCAAGTTGCGGGGCGATGTGGTCGGGGGGGTGATCATTGGGCTGATACTCATCTGCCAGACGATGGCCCACGCGGCCATCGCGACGACGATGACGGTGCAGGGGCCGTATTGCGCGATTTTTCCCGCGGTCGTGTACGCGGTGTTTGGGACGAGTCCGCACGCGAGCATCTCGTCGGGCGCGGTCGCGGCGGTGATGATTGCGGACCAGCTGAGCAAGTTCCCCGATATCGAGGTGCGCACCCGCGTCGCCAGCTTCTACGCGCTGACCACGGGGTTTTTGATTTTTCTGTTCGGCGTCACGAAGCTGACGTTTCTGGTGCGGTTTTTATCTCAGCCGACCCTGAGCGGCTTCATCAGCGGCGCGAGCCTGATCATCGCGGCGACGCAGTCGAAACAGCTCACCGGGCTGGACAAGCACCTTTTGAACGAAAAGGGGGTGATCCCCATATTCACGGGCACCTTCGTGAACATAAAGTCCATAAACTGGAACGCGGTTTGCATGGGCGTCTGCGTCGGCCTGGCGCTGCACTACTCGAAAAAGGTTTTTTTTGCTTTTTTGCGGATAGCTATCAGGTCTTATAGAGAATGCCTTGACTTTTAGCGAAACCGAAAGTGAATCTCCAGTGTCCGGTATTGAATATCGGCCCGGAGGTGGGTATTGAATATTCGTCGAACAACCCAGCCTTTTAGAAATTTTAGTTTTCTTCTTTTCATCATCATCCATCATCTCATGAGAGTTGCAATGATGATCGCGGCCAAAACTAGGTAGTCACAGCAGCTTTTCACCGATTTCATCGCTGGACGCACATCCCAAATAAAAAAAAATCAAAAAAAAAAATCATCGCAGCTGAAGGGTTCTCTGAAGAAGCGGAAGGAGAGTTGGGTGGGTTATGTGGTGGCGGCTTTCGATTTCAAGGAGCTGTTCGCCGTGGTCATCACGGGGGGAATAGTCTTCTTCCTCCAGACCCCCGGAGACGAAAACATGTCGCAGGTACTTCTTGTTTAGTTATAAAAAATAGTGTTTTCCTCAAGAGCACCGTCGTCATTCGTCGTTCGTTGCCGATATGATGATCAACCCCCCTTCCCTTGTCTTTGCTGGCAAAGTAAATGCGACGGGTTTACCCGACCATTTCCGGACCCAGCCACCTGGCCACTTGGTTTGGCCTGCTCTGTTGCCAGGTGACCCTGCCCTGCGCGGTTTCTTGTTTCCCCTTTTGTGACCTCCCGTCCTTTGCGGTGCAACTCCGCGGTCCCCGTAGGCAGCGTCTTTGGTCACTTGCCCTTCCCGCGTGTTTAGGATGTCGTGCTCGTTGCCTACCGTGTGTGGTAGGTAGCGCTTTACTTTATTTCTTCCACATCAACCTTTGTGTTGACTGCGTGGTTGAGTAACAGTAAATGTGTTCGGTAGTGAACAAGCACGAGGGAGCTGTTCGCCGTGGTCATCACGGGGGGAATAGTCTTCTTCCTCCAGACCCCCGGCGACGAAAACATGTCGCAGGTACCTATACTTAAACAACAGTGTTTTAGTTTTATTCATCTTCCAGAAGGGTCGTTCTTCCACCCGCTTCCATTTGTGTGACATTTGACGAAGGAAAAGTACACCCTCCTGTACCGCTTTGCAGCAGCTGCATCTGCGCCTGGTCTATAGAATGAGTGCTTCATATATAAATATCGCATCGGTCGGATCACGAGTGCTCCATATCACACACAGGAATCCGGTCTGATCGTGAACGTGGTTGGCCCTGTTCCGCAGGGCGTTCCTGCGTTCGAGCCTCCCTGGCGGTACGTGCCTGACGACGTCACGTTAACTTCCCTAATCCCCGGTTCCGTCTTGATCGCGCTCACTTCCTTCATCACGACGTTTTCTTCCAGTCGCCGGGTGGCGCTCCAGCAGGGCTACAGTATCAAAGCGAGCCAAGAAGCGATCGCGCTCGGTCTGGCGGGAATCACGGGCGGCTTCTTCCAGACCTTCCCGGTGAGCGGGAGCCTGTCTTAAGGGGAGGATCAACCCACTTTCCTGGACATCTTGTATGCCGATGCTGGGGATACACAGCCAGATCGGAGTATTTGTCTTGTATTTGGTCTGGGATTTAGGGTCTCACTCGATGCTTGGCACTGCTAGGGAGGGAGCTAGCACTGCAAAGCGACGGGCAGGGTGTCTGACAAGAATGAGTCGGCTCATTTTATTCCTGTATTGTCTTGGATTTTGTCTCCTATTTCCATCCTCGTATTCTGTAACGGCGCAATAGGCGAGTCATTTACTGGGCAGAAATGCCGCCAAAAGTGGGCTTTTCACCCCTCTAACTGTCCCGGGCGGCGCTGCTGCCGATGCTGGGGATACACAGCCAGATCGGGGGGCTGGTGGCGACGGCGGTCGTGGCCGGAGGGCTGTCGTTCTGCAGCAAAGCGATCTTCTGGATCCCGAAGTGCACGCTGTCGGGAATAATCATCCTTGCGTGCACGAGCCTGCAGGACTTTCCGTACTTGCTCTGGCTGGTGAAAACCAGCAAAATTTTGGAAAGAACAAAACAAACCGCGACGAACGTGGTGGCAAGAATAAGCAGCAGAGACTCGCCAGGCGTGGGAAAAGAAAGCGGGAAACCAATACCAGGTATTGAGCTTAGATAAAATGAATCCGGAATATTTTTTTGGCCTCCTGTTCTAGATAATGACTGCTGCAATTGTTCGGTGTTCATTGATCCTCGCCTCGCCCCGGCTGTCAACAGGCGTCGCCCCGTTGCTGCAAGAGCCGCTTTTGTCCGCCGCGTCTCGCGAGAGTCCCGAGATTACGGTGAGGCAGGTTGGAGGCGACCCGAGACTCGACCGCGCGCTCCTCGTCGATCAAGAACCGGTCGAAGGACCAGAGGACGAGGAGAACTTTTCACCCGGATCGGTGAACAATCCATCAGCCGTGCCGAAGAGGGCGATGATGAAACGGGTGGGGAGCTACGAGTCGGACATACTCTGGTTCCAGCAGAACGGCATGCACAAGACGGCGAGCGCCGGCGAACTGACGTACGCGGGCGTCGACCAGGATTATGGCAGGACCAGGTGGTAAGTGGGTAGGGGGTAAGAGAAGATGAGCAAGGACTTCTACGAGCACCGAAGTCCACACAGCACGACGAGAACCGCTACCGGTCTACCTCTCGGTGTCTCGTCACTTACCGACGCCACCCCCTACCCCCCACATCAATGGGGCCCATTTCTAAAAACCGCCCGGGTGTTTCATCGACCCGGGCGGTTCAGAGCGCCTTAATGCCCTCGCCACCTAGGGCAATTCGCCACCCAAGGCGAGACCCATTACCATTCACTTACCACTTCCTCACTTACCATCTGGTCTCTTCATAACGATTTCGCCGAGATGAGCAAGGATTTCTACGAGCACCGGATAAAACAACAACCGAGCCTGGGCAGGAGCCAGAAGGACCTGCTGTCGCCGGTGGGTGTTGGAGAAATTCAAGCCGCGTCGCCAGTATCGCGAGTGGAAGGAGGCGGCGCCGGGGGGAAGCTCATAAACGGCGCGCAGGAAGACCTGATACCCGGGTCCGCGGTAGTGGGCTTCTACCGAGACATACTGGTACTATCTTCTTCCCCGAGTTTGATATTCTGGGGTCTAGGATATTTATAGGCCACCAGATACCTGTACCTGTACCTGAATTGATCGAAACATTGCCCATCGTCTTCGATTGCGAGCAAAACCGAAAAAACCCCGACAAGCACTACCCTCACCGCTCCACCAAGGAACCTCGCCACAACAAACAATCCAATCCCATACGTCAATTGAATGATTTCTCGCCCAGACCGATAACAATGTGCCGAATGTAATAGATAATGATCCACACCTGCAATAACCAAATGAAATCGCAGGTGTGGATCCTTGCTTGCGGCGGCACCATTGTCTACGGCGTGCTCCAGGGTGTGGCGCTTTCGGTCGCTTTGTCCCTCGTGATCATGATTTCGGACGTAGTGTTTCCACGGGTCGCCCAGGTCGGGAAATTGGAGCATATGGCGAGCTTTGCGACTTAATTGATCCTGATTTCGAGAAAAAAAAAGGGTGAAAACATCGAGAGCGCGCGGAAGAGGGACGGGCGTAGGACCCTCCGTCGGAAGCCCCTCTAGGGATAGGTGTATCGAAAAGAAGCCCCATAACATGTCTGCAGCTGGCCCCATCGACCTAGATTCCCCCGACACAGGCGGGTGAAGGGCGTTGCGGAGGCCTCGGCTATTACCTATGCAGCTCCTTCTACTAACCTATAGCTACAGACCTATAGCTATACCGGTACTAAATATAAGTCGCAAAGCTCGCCATAGAGGAGCACTCCAGTCTCTACGACATCGAGCGCGCGCGGAAGAAGGACATCGTCGTGCACCAGTTCGAGGGCGTGGTCATGTTCGCCTTCGGCAACTCAATGTTCTTCGCCAACATTGAGTACGTCCGCGAGGAGGTGGAGAAGATGCTGGAAAAGGAGCGACAGTGGCGGGAGATCCGGGTGGTGATCCTGGTTTGGAACCAGGTGAACTCGATCGACGCGACCGCACTGAAGGAACTCAAGGAGTTGTTCGAGGCGTGGAAGAAACGGGGGCTGTCGATCCTCGCGGCGGACGCGACGGGGGAGACCCTGGACGTACTAGAGGAGCACTTCGCGAAGTTCTTCGACCAGCCAAAAGTGCTGCTCACAGTGGAAGAGTGCCTGTTCCAGGCAAGGTTCCGAGTGCACGGAGGGGCATAAAATGTACTATCGATTACATTATGATAGTGTGCGCTGCGAAAAAAGTTTTTGAATCGAAGCGGCGATGGAACGGGTCGACCTATGCACGGCCCGGTATGGCTATGGTTTGTTTTCGCCACCTAGTCCTCCCGTGGCGCGCTAGCCGCGCGCCATTTACTTCTACATCTACGTCTACCCCGTTGAGTGTATAATTTCGATTGCACAAGAACTTCGGATCAGTCTTCTTCTTCTTCATCTCTCATCGATGGATGGGGTCATAGAATCATTGGGCTGTCATCCTCATCGCCTATGGATCATCATGCTCGCATATGGATACTTAACTTACTCTTACACTAGACATGCTGCGAATGTAAATTGTCCTGCGGTTGATATATCGAAATCGATAGGCCGCAAGGACTCGGACTCGGAGACGGTTGCGGGTGATCACTCACCGGACCGCCCGCAACTGGTATCGGTATAATATACTTTGGATTTGGACGAGGTTTTGGAGTCTTTGTTTCCTCAGTGCTCGAGGATGGATCTTCCAAGGCAGGGGAACCGAATCGATCCGAAGAATCGAGGTGTATGATTTTATGTGCCAGACGAAGACGATCGGATCTTCGAGAAGCATGGAAAATAAACTCCGATGTTCGGAGCAGGAGCACAAGCACAGCAGGGTGCCTCATGACGTCATGTGATCCTCGCTGGTAGTGGGGAAATATGTTCTTGCATGGTGGACAAGGACGCGCATAGCTGTGCCCTGTAGCTCAGCTGAAAGCAAACCGCACCGACCGGCATCTTCGGAGAGAGTGCAAATTTAGTCTAGGAGCGTGATGGAGGGCGAGGAGGGACAGGGAAGATCTGATGGTTTTTCTTTTCACTGTCTCCAATTTATAGAGAAAAAATACTATACCGCCTAGTGGAAGATGAGGCCCGAGAAGGAGACCGAAACGGAGGAGCTCTTCTGTCCGCCCGTCGTGGATTTGGAATACAATCGGCTGGATCTTCAGAAGAACGAAGGTCATGACCAGTACGGCTCGGGCCGATGGTCGGTTGGCGGCGGGGGAAATTACAACAACAGCAGCGGGGGTGGTGTTGCAACTACAGGCCCGTATAATTACAACAGCCTGCCGCGCGCGAACAACCAGTTCTACGGGAAAAATAACCAGCTCGCCCGGATGAATAACTGGCCCTCAACGTCGGCAGTCGGCTATGCCAACAACCAGGGCTACTACAACCAGCAGAACTACCAAAGCTACAACAGCCACGACTACAACAGCCAGGGCTACAACTACAGCCACGGCTACAACAGCCAGCAGAACCTGGGCTACAAGTACCAAACTGCGGCTCTGCAGACCGCTGGAGGGGCGGGCCTGCAGAACAACTACAAGCCGCGGCGGGCCGGAGTAACTGGAGCCGAGTCCTCTAGAGGGGATATCCAGAGGAAGTGTGTCCGTGTCTAGGTCCCCAGACTCTGAATCGACCAAGGAAACCGGGACATACTAACAAACTATATCTCCTAGGGCGGGTCGTGTTAGAGTTAGTTTAGGTACCGAAGCGCAAGAATGAGAAAAAAGGACAGGGACAAACTTCCTCTGCATAGGGGACCTCGCGAAGCAGAAAAACGGGATCATTCCAAACGGGATCATCCCCAGCACAAGTCCCGGAAAAACAACTTCGAAGAAGAAGGGACGGAAGGGCAACTCGGAGCTTTACAAGACGCAGCTCTGCTTCTACCACCTGCACGGAGAGTGCCGCTGGGGCGACTCCTTACTCAGAGGACATGAGTCATGAACATGATGTTTTTGTACCCGGACCCATCTACCTATAGGTACGCGAAATCACTCCGCTCCTGCAGCGATGCCAAGCTGAGCGAGATAGAGATAGT
>RXOD01006414.1:0-10416 GCA_005223375.1 Amoebophrya sp. AT5.2
GTGTCGTCTTGTATTTTGTGTTGTATTTCGTCTCGTATTCGGTCTCAGTAGCAGCAAAATCAGCTACGTGCCAGAAATGCCGCCAAAAATGGGCTTTTCACCCCTTTAACTATAGTGGTCTAGTTCTAGTAGTAACAAGGTAACGTTGCGACAATTAAAATCGACGCATGAGAAGTAAGTTAGTACGATGGGCACGGCAGCACCGAGGACATTTTTGACATTGACCACTACGTGCCGTACCTACTCTTCCTCTTCCAACATCCTCCAGGGAAAATGTGCATTATGGCTGATCAATCTTGAAGATTATTTTTCTTCCAGATGGTCTTCTCTACTTGCTCCGTCACTCAGTGAAAAAAGAAGCACTTGACTTCCTTCGGATTTTATCTTGCATGCCGGGCCTGATCCCTACAAGTTACTTAGTGCAACTGTACCACGTGAAGGTAAACGTGATAAGAACGACGAAGTTCTTTTGTCTCTGAGAAGTCTCTTTCACCATGCTGCTTTCCAAAAGCACTCTTTCGAAGCCGTGCGCCGCCTTCGTAGCGCTCATGACGCCAACTGCCGTCCGCATTTCGACGATTTGTACTGGGGTCCATGCGGGAGCCAGTGGTCGCTTTGGGCGTCTGTCAACGAAATCGACTTCGACAGGGGGAGCAACACCAACAGCATCAGCAACTATGAGCGGAAGGAGCGCAAGCGAGCCGCCGTGCACACTCGAAAGAGGCGCACACTTCAGCTCCTTTGCTGTTTCGTTTGGTGACTGTGAACGTAGGGAAGACTATGGCCGCTGGGAGGACGTCGACATGAACATGATGTCCGTGGACGACGAGGAAGATGCTAGTCCTCCTGCAGCTGCGGTGGCCGTGGCGGATCATGATGACGAGGGTGACTTTGAGTTATCTATTCCTGGCGTTCGCGTAGAATTTGGCCCGAACAAGCGTCGGAGAACTACACCTTGGCCGCTCCTCCTGTTCAGAAATGATCTCACCCCGCCGGCGTCGCGGCGACCTCCGGTTGTGGCGGAAAAGGTAGTCGGCGAAGTGGAGCCGCGCCCGGCGACGTCCAGGGTTGCGGGCGACGGCGACAGACCCTGCGCGCTGACGAGTGTGCATGATATCTTTGGGCGCGACGAGGAGGATCTGAGTCTTTTTTTCTGGAGAAAATTTGTGGACGAGAAGGAGGAGGAGAAAGGCAGCCCTCTCGACGTGGGGATGTTTGCGCCTGGCGCGTCCATGGAAGACATCGTGGAGGGAGCGATGCGACTGCTGACGGAATTCGAGTATCCGCTCGTGCATGGCCGCCGCAAGCGCCGCCCGGCCGAGGAGTTTCCGCTTCGTTACGCGACCGTGAAAGCGCAGGTGTACGGTACTGTGCGCTTCGCTGAGCCAAAGGCCTGGGAGACGGATCGCGAGGGTTTCGTGCTGGACCAGCAGGGCCTCGAATGGAGGCTCAGAGACGATCGGACCGATTGCGATTAGAGATGCAGCGAGCAGACTGAGATTCTTCAACGTTCTGGTGCTCCGCAACCAATAAATCCATGATTGAGATTGTTCTTCGACGACCTTATTTTTTTTTTTCATCTACTTCTGGTACAAGAATGAATCACAAGCGCAATAGACAGCCACAGCCCTTCAGTGCTGACGCGGCATGTCGATGATGGCTGCGTTTGGAAAAACATAGAATATGGTGGCATACTGGTTGTATGGAATTGGAAAGATATTATTTGTTTTCGCGCGCTGGCTCAGAATCGGCAACGCTGACGCTTGGTCATGATCGCGTAGGCGTATGCGCATGACTGAAGCCAGTAGCTGTTGTAGTTACGAGCAAACCTCCGCATCACGCTTGACAGACGAGTAAGAGTATAATCCATACGTCTTGTTGGTCGTACGTGCTTATCAGCGTCGCTACTCGCTAGAGCCAGTGCGAAAAGCTTGTTGTTTTTATCGGGGTAAAAGTAAATCATCATCATCATCATCGGCTATCTTCTACCATCTTCTTCTCGCGAGTTACTCCACTCTTTTTCATTCATTGCACGGAATGAGGCGCATCCGCATCGTCATCAGTGAATTACTTCGAGAGTAGCAAATACCTCGCGTTCCTGTATATGATGCCTTTTATTCGCCGCTAAGACTTCGGACGCGAAGGCGAACGCGATCACAAGTCCAAATTTCGTAAAAGAAAACAAAACTTTGACTTACCACTCCTACTCCTACAGACCATCAGCGAAGATTTTTTTTTAGACAAAACGAACCAGCTGGAGCATCCGACTTGTTCTCCTCTCGTCTCGGAGGCTTGTTGCTATGGGTGGTCCTCTTTGGCGGATCCACTAGAGACTGTTGAAGCCCGTAGTTCAAGAAATGAGGAGTCGGAACGTGTTGAGCGTGCCGCCGCGGCTGTCGATCTTGCTCCGTCGTGCTCGTGGAGCACGCTGTGAGCCTAAAAGCGTTCGAACCCGAAGATGAACGAACTAGAGCAGAAGATCAGAGCAGATCGATCCAGGTGAAGATCAGCACGATCCCAACAGAAGATCAAGTTCCGACGTATCGTAAAGCTCAAAGAGATCTTCCGAATCAAGCTAGCATCGATCGCATGATGATCATGTTAAACGTGGTGATATCTTCCGAGTCGTGAAAATTAAGTATAAGTATGCAAAAGATGCGTGATAGATTTGTCGCCCCCCGCCCCCTGATCTCAGAGACGAATTAGCTATAGCTACGTACAAAAAATATAATGCTTTTGTTTTTGTGATTGGGGCTACGTGCACCGATAACGCGATTACTCAAGACCCTTCGAAGTTCGCAGTAAAGCGTATGGTACTATAGGCTTATAGGCTAATCGATCAGGTACTTCATAGCTTCTGGCCATGTTTTCTTACCGGTTCCAGAACTTGCTGGGTACGACGTACCAGAACGGCAGCCTTGCCTTCACGCCGGACGGCAACTGCCTGCTGAAGCCGAGCGGCAACCGCACCCAGGTGCTCGACCTGAAGCACAGCCGCTCGCTCACTCTGTCGCCCGAGAACCGGAAGAACATCAAGATCCTGTCCCTCTCGCCCGACAGCAAGCTCCTGCTGTCCATCGACGTGGAGGGCCATGGGCTGCTGGTTAACTTCGCCAAAGGCTCCATCTTGCACCGCATGAACTTCGGGAGCAAGGCCGCGGGAGCAATTGCTGGGAGGGAGCAAACCTCCGTCCGACACGCGGCGTGGTCGCCAGACTCCCAGTTCCTGGCGGTGTCGCACGGACGGCTGCTGCAGCTGTGGCGCACGCCGCGCGTCGAAAACGGATGGGCCTTCGAGAAGTACCGCGTCATGGGCGGGCACCGGGACGACATCCGCAAGATCTCGTGGAGCAGCGACTCGCGGTACATTCTGTCTGCGGGGGAAGACAATCAGGTGCGGTTGTACTCAGTGTATGACGGCGGGAAGGTGGCGATGAAGGAGGAGCCCGGGGGTGCGGCTGCTGGTGAACTTCTGGGGGCAGCGGCGACAGGAGCGACAAGTGGGAGCGACAAAACGAGGAAGCGCAAGCGGCTCGGGGAGAAGCGGGAAGGCGAGGAACAGACGAACATGCGAGGAACAGGCGACGGAGTGCAGTTCATCGGACGGTTGGGCAAGCTGTGTGGTGAAAAGGGAAAACGCACGTACGGTGGATTCAAGCCGGAGGTGTTCGCAGAAAACAGGCAGCCCGTCCGAGGAGCCTACTTCTCACAGAACAAGGAGCACGTATTCATCGTGTCAAAAGACGGCGTCGTGCAGACGTGGCGTTTCGTCGTCGACGTTGAGGCGGAGGAAGCTGCTGCCAACGAAGGTGCCGCAGCTGCTGCGGGGAGGAACGCGATAAGGCCAGCGGGCGACGAAGATTTTGACGAATCATTCGATTGGAACAAGCACGACGGCGAGCAGCAGCTGCACGGGTCAGCGGGACGACCACAGCCGTCCTCTTGTTCTTCCAGCTCTACTGTTGATCTCCTCCTGCGCCCCGGCCGATGGACATGTGCCTCGAAAACGTTTATGAACCTCCCGAATGGGCAGCGCATCACTGACACCGACTTCAACGCAAAAACCAGCATTGTGCTCGCGGGCATGTCTGCCGGCGTCTTCGCGCTGTACGAGTTAATGCCTAGTCTTTCCCTCCTGCACACTCTCTCGATCGGCAACTCCCCGATCGACAGCGTTTCGCTGAATGCCACCGGCGAATGGGTTGCCATCGGCTCGGCGGCCGCCGGCCAGATGCTGGTTTGGGAGTGGCAGTCGGAAACCTACATCCTGAAGCAGCAGGGCCACCACCACGGCACCTCGTGCGTTGCGTTTGCGCCCTCCGGCGTCCGCGCGGGGTCTGCGACGGGCTCGAACAAGGCGATGTCGGGCGCGGTGGCCGAAGGGCAGGGAGCGCAGTTGGGCTTGGCACAGGCGATCGTGGCGACGGGAGGACACGACGGCAAGGTGAAATTATGGAATACAGTGTCGGGGTTCAACTTCGTCACGTTCGCGGAACACACGGGAGAAGTGCGGGATTTGGTGTTCACGCCTCAAGGAAATGCCGTGATATCAGCGAGCGTCGACGGGACCGTCCGCGCATTCGACCTGTTGAGGTAAATCAATCGATCAGTACATCTCGATCAAGATCTTCTGACGCAGGACACTTCATCTCTCCTTCAATTTTTTTTGACCTCCTTGCTTCTACGTAGTTCTACTTGGTGCGGGTGCAATGAATTTGTTTTTGCACGACAGAGATGATCGCGAGGAAAAATATTACAGGTCAAGGTTGTAGATCATCATCATGATGAGCAATTCCAACACGTCTTCAAAGTTCTCCGAAAAGAGAATGAGGAGACAAAAACAGATCTGCACCAGAACTGACAAGCAAGCCAACTACACAGTCTCCAGCAGTTCCACCCAACAGAGTGTGCTAGCACATGTACTACTTACTGCGACTGCCAAGGCCAGCTCCTGCTTGATCTCACTCCCAAACTTCGCCTCAGGTATCGCAACTTTCGCACCTTTGTCTCCCCCCCAAAGGAGAAGAAAGTTCTGGGGTTCGAGTCTGTTGCCGTCGATGGTGGCGGCGAAATCGTCGCTGCCGCGGCCAAGGGGGACACCTTTTCCGTCCTTGTCTGGTCCATCCAGACTGGGCAGCTTCTCGAGACTCTCTCCGGCAACGAAGCGCCGGTCTCGTGCCTCCGCTTCAGCCCCAACCCCGCCAGGCCGGGCGAGCTCGCCACCGGCTGCTGGGACGGGAATCTGACGGTCCAGGACATCTTTAAGCGGGCGCGGGGGTCTACGCCAGAGAAGCTGCAGTGCGGAGCTTCAGTATTGGCAGTGGCGTTCGATCCGCGCGGCAACAACGTGGTCGCGTGCTCACAGCTCGCAGGACAGATCTACTTCTGGGACGTCGAAGCTGGGCAGGTGCGGGGGACAGTAGAAGGTAGTGCGTTCTTTGTTCAACTTCGAATGTTGACGTTTTTGCAACGATGGATGTTTTTTTAGACTCGATGCGTGTTGCCTTAGTATCCAGTTTCCAGCAATGAATTTATTATGTCCCGATCCACCATAGATACGCATACCATTTTTGCATTTGTAATTGTACTATTTCATCTCTAGTAAGTAGTAACTACTCCTTGTCATGGTCAAGCGAAGTCTATCTTCCAGCATGCATTGTCTCGAAGAAGAGTCGTTTCTGCTTCGTAGCAGGTCTGCTCACAATCACATCGTCGTCGACGATTTAAGAATTTCAATTCGCTTGCATGTTTTGTTTCCTCCTTTCACACAGGTATCCGCGACATTCTTTCCGCCCGCGACGGCAAGGCTGGTCTCTCCGCTGCCAACAACCGGGGGAAAACGTCGAAGCAGCAGAAGTACAACTTCTCTCTGGAGCACGTGAACTTGAACCAGCACTTTTCCTCGATTTGCTACACCGCGAGCGGGAACTTGCTGCTCGCCTCCTCCCGCAACTCGCCTCACGTTTGCCTGTACTCGACGAACGCGTACGAACTCGTCTACCGCTACACGCTGACGAACAACCAGTCGCTGAGCGGCCTAAAGGTTCTGCTTAACTCGGGAAAAACGATCGCGGACGGCGAAGTGTGGGCGGATCTGGACCTCTCCGACGAAGAGGACGAAGACCACGAGCGAAGAAGAAAACGAATGCGAAATAATCAGGCACTGCCGGGAGTGAAAGTGGGAGACGCAGCGAAGGCGTACTATTGATTGTTTTCTTCATGAAAAGGTTTTGTTATTGCATCGTCTGATGCAACCGCAAGTGCGGACGTTCGCGTTGCGGAGACCGCGACAAATTCTTCGATGACGACGAAGTAGAACACTTGACTTCCAGCGCCGAAGACCTCCTTCCATCTAAGCCGAGGAATGAAAAATACATTACAGGTACGAGGAGGCTCAGTTCCATTGTTGGGACTGCGATTTCTCTATGGACGGCAAAAATTTTGCGGTCGCCACTTCCCACGGGCTCCATCTTTACGCGATCGACTCCGGCATCGCCTCTTCCGACTCTGTCCAGACGTACGGCACCGCCCTCGAGTCTTTTCAGCCCACGGTGCTCACCGAGAACGTCTCCATTCCGAAGATCATTCGCGCCGTCGCCGACGAGAAGAACCTCACCAAGGCTTTCATCCTCTCGCTCGCGCTTAACGATGCCAAGGTCCTGCTCGCGATCTACGACCGCATCTGCGTGCACCAGATTCCCGCGATCGTTGCCTCGATCGGCGCGAGCCTGCTCCCGACGCTAATCCACTTCCTCACGTGCATGCTGCACCCAACCTGGGGGAGCAACTGCATCGAGAAGCACGTGACGTGGATCGAAACGGTGCTGTCGACGCATATTACCACACTGATGCAGTGGACTGCGGGCCGCCGCGAGCTGGTGTCAGCGGCCTCGTCCTCGAGTGGGACTGCTCAGGGGCAGCAGCAAGTAGACCCAATTCTGCTGAACGCGAAGGTGCAGGTAGGAGAAATCCAAGCGCTGCTGCTGCAGTGCCTGCAGCAGCTCACAGAAAAATGGAGCAAGCTGCAGGGAGTATTCGACAAGAACAAACACGCGCTCACGTATCTCAGTACGTGCGGGAAGCTCGCAGGAGGCGGCGATGTTAGGGCGGATGAAAAATTGTAGGGATCAATGCATGCTATCCTGGTCCGCAACCCGAACCCCTACCGCTACCGCAGGTGCACAAAAAAAAAACAAAAAGGGGATCATTCATGAGTTTTCTCATTTATGTGCTGAGATGAATTTGCATGGAAATCTGACAGACTGCGAATGCTGTTCCGCGCAAAAAACCCTCGGTGGAGGGCTCGGGCGAGGCAACGTGTCATGCTCGACGATA
The DNA here is from genome assembly GCA_005223375.1 of Amoebophrya sp. AT5.2. NCBI lineage: Eukaryota > Dinophyceae > Syndiniales > Amoebophryaceae > Amoebophrya > Amoebophrya sp. AT5.2. Next base: position 7,336 of record RXOD01006414.1, read on the forward strand.
CATTAGTCCCTCGCGACCGCGATCGGTACAATCACGTCAGTCCTTTAATTTCGATCGAAACTTCTACACGGTTAATATCTGTTCCTACGAATGTTTTGGCTCGGTGCTGCAATCCACCAGATCTGATCAAGCCAGCGCTACTCGGCCTCGGTTAATAAATCAAACTTTGGATGATGGCAATCAAATTCGGTAATGTCCGCTAAAATAGAACCGGGACAGCTGCTATTGAAGCGACCGGTTCACCGTGATGCTACCAACCGAACCGTGAATAAGTTCGGCGTGGTATATTCAAACAAGCGTCATGTTCATATTCAATTTCAAACAATGAATTCTTTCCAGCCTCAGACATGCACCTCAAACACCGATACAATTCATGATTGAACATTGTCTCTAAATCTGTTGCATTGTCCAACTGATCGCCGCGCGCAAACTGTTTATTGTTTTGAAGAGAAGCACACCACAGAAGTAGACTCACGAAGTACACCGCCGCAGGTGGTCGAGCACGCGGAGGAGGCTCATTGTCATATATATTTTATACCTGTCGGCAGCCACTAGAAACGAGGAAAACCCCCCTTTGTTTTGGAAAAGTAGTTTTCAAGTAAAAACATTTTCATTTAACTTTAAAGTCTTTAACAGAGTATTTAGGTGAAATTGCGTCGCTGTCCCTGTCACTTCCTTGCGCTCAAAGAACACAACTTCAACGAAATTGAAAATTCAAATTTCACAACTTTCAGTCCTGCTCCCGCCGCCGCGCAAGGGCAAGCAGTTTTGCCTTTTGAAGCCAGGATTGCTTGCTGCGGACGGGAATAAACCCAAGTACGCGTAGTTGTTGGCGCGGTAGTTCTTGGAGGAGTCTTGGCACACGCAATCGCAAACGGCGCGAAAAATAAGAGATGGCAGGAGCGAACGCCATTCCCTGGACGGGCTCGGTAGAGTTCGGATCGCCGGAGGTCTACTTGGTTCTGGTCGCCCTTCCCGTCCTCGCCCTTTGCTGGGCGGCCCACGTCTTGTACAAGTGGCACGTTTTGCGGAAGGCGGCCGGCAGAGACCGGCTCTCGCCTGTGGGAACAAGAACGTCAACCCGAATAGCAAAGGAAACAAGAACAACCTCCCGGCCGTCCTCGTCGAGAAACGTAGCTCTGCTCGCGCAGGCCGAGTCGCCGCAGCACTGCGTTTTCTTCCAGGTGGCGACGGAGCGCGACTACCTCGGCACCGTCCTGTTCTGGCTGGGGTTCGCGTTCCTGATTTTTCTGCTCGTCGTCCCGGCGTTCGTCGGCATCGCTGCTGGCCTCTTCGTCGGCGACGGCTTCGACGATACCGTGTTTGAGTGGATGCTGCCGGACCAGGAGCAGGACCCACAGAACCTCACGACGGGCTGGAAATTCTTCTTCTGGTTCGCGAACAAGTTCCTCCGCATCAACCTCTGCACGAGCGATGTCCTGGCACTGAACGGCACGGGAGAAAACGGCGAGAACCCGATGGCGTGGGCCATGACGAACGGCTTCTGCGACAAAGTGAACATGGGAGAAGCCGTGTGGAGTTTCTTCTTCATGAGCTTCTTCGCCCAAATCTTCGCGCTGGCGGCATCCTTCTTCCTGGCGTCCGAACTCTTCGTCACGGTGAAGAATGCGCTGTGCTTCCGCCGGAGCGGAAGCAGTCTTTTTGCCTCCGGGGACGAGCAGCATCCGGAAGGCGCGACGAGCGGGTTCAAGAGCTGCGGCTACGTGGGTGTCTACCGCTACGACACGACGAAGCGGGCCGCGCGCCTGCAAAAGAATGACGGCAACGAGGATACGTATGCCGACGTCGTGCCCGAACTCGACGCGGTGCTCGTTTCCAACGAGAAGGTGCACTGCTCGAAGCACAACATCGTGGCGGAAGAACAAGTGCAGAGTGCAGGTTGTCCGTCGGCACTCGCCGCAACTCTAGGCGGCGCGTCGCTCGCCGCCGCGTGCCTGGTCCCGAATTTGCGCGAGCTGATCGAGGCTGCCGCAAGCTCCGGTAGCAAAACCAAAACCCTCGGGCTACGCTCCTTCACCGCCCTCTCTGCCACGCACCACTACTCTGCGCAAAAGGGGGTTTTTCAGGAGCCCGTGGCCGAGACCTTCGACCGGCTGCAGCAGGAGCGGCGCCTGACGGTGAAGACGCTTCAGCAAGTTTCCGCCGACCGCACGCAGCTCGTCCGCGAGCACTTCTTCAGCAAGAACAAGATGGCAATTTCATTCCCGTCCTTCGGGTCGCTGTTCGGGAGAAAGTTCGCGTCGCGCTCGGTAATGGTGACGCTGTCCATGCTGCCGCTATTTTTCATCTCGGGCCAGACCAACTACATCCCCATCATGCTGCTCTTCCTGGTCGTTCAGTTCCTTTTCGCGTCGTTCGCGGAGTGGCGGCACGCACAGGAGGTGCGGGACCTGGTACTCGGGAACCGCGAACGGGTTACCTTCGACCGCGCGTTCGACTTCTCGAGCGTGCGCGCGGTGGACCTGATCCCCGGGGACGTGATCTGCCTGGACAACGCCCACCACCGAGGGCAGACGCTGCCGGCGGACTTCGTGCTGCTCAACGGCGCGGTGGCTTGCAACGAGGCGAGCCTCACCGGCGAAAATGTTCCGGTGCAGAAGTTTGCGGTCGGGGGAGGTCATGGGGGCGAAGCTGATCCGGAAGATACGGACTTGAGCCAGATCCGGACGCCCTGCCTGCGGAAACGCCACGTGCTGTACGAGGGTAGCGTGCTGCTGGAAGTGTCCGGCCCCCCGGCGTCATCATCTGACGAGGGCGGAAGAAGTGGTAGCATGGCGCCAGTCCTCGCCATGGTGACGGGCACGGGGACCGACACCAAGAAGGGCGGGCTGCTGCAGATCATGTTTCAGCAGCCGAAGTACGTGAGCTCCCTGGAGAAAAGTGCGAGCGTGGCGATGCTGCTCCAGTTGCTGCTCGCGATTGTGCTGGTCGTGGTCTTCCTGCAGAAATTCGAGTTTGGCGCGGATATGACAAAGTTCAACACGCTTTCGGTGATTCTGATCCAGGTCGCGTTCCTCCGGTTGTCCTCGCCACTCGCGGCGGCTGGGGTCCTGCAGGCGG
>RXOD01006415.1:0-10411 GCA_005223375.1 Amoebophrya sp. AT5.2
GGCAGCGACTACCTCCCTCGTGCAGGCTGCCGATGAGTCCGCCAACCCGATTCGCCGCATCGTTACTCTCCTTCAGGACATGGAACAGGAAATCACCACCGAAATGGAGTCCGAGAAAGCCATGTATGCCAAGTTCGGCTGCTACTGCAAGCAGAACGATGGACAATTGTCGTCCCAGGCGGAGGAGGCCATGGCGGAGCGGGATAAACAGAGTCAGATTGAGGAGCAGAAGAAAGGGGAAAAGAAACGCCTAGCAGAGGAATTGTTGCAGCACAAGAAAGACAGAGAAGCGGCGAAGAAAGTGCTGGCAGTAACGATCGAGACGGAGAAGGAGAGGAAAAAGGCTTACGAAGCAGAACACGGGGAGTACCTGGACACGATCAAAGCGATGGAGTCGGCGATTTCGGCGTTGACGAAGGGGATGGGAAAATCCTTCTTGCAGAGCGAAACCGCCAGCAAACTCAAGAAAGTTATCCAGGTACTACTTCTTATGGTCGCTATAGTTACGGCTCCGCCTTCTACTTCTCTTCTTCTCTTACGAGCACATAGAGACAACATGCCGTCGCGCGAACGCGAACCATCAAGATGAAGATTTTAGATTTCTCAAACTCGCTGCTGTGGTCCGAAACCGATTGTGAGCCAACACACAAGAGGCTGGGTTCGGCAGCACGCTCAAATGTGCCCTGCCGCTTCCAATCCGACAGCGGTCGATGAAAATTATCGACCCGAAGCATCCATCAATGCACCCCCATCAAACATACTTCTCACAGTCTCCTCTCCTCGCCTCCACCCTTCACGCCGACGAGGACAACCAGCGCGCTGTTTTCGCCTTCCTCACCAAGGACTACGCCCCGGCCAGTGGTGAGATCGTCGGGATTCTGAAGCAGATGCTTGACCAGATGAACGAGGACATGGGTGGCGCTCTCGAGGAGGACAAGAAGGCCACCGCCACCTTCCTCCAGATGAAGAACGCCAAGCAAACCGAGATTGCCGCGCTCTCCAAGATGATCGAGGAGAAGACGGAGCTGAAGGGGAAAGTCGCCGTCGAAATCGTGCAGGCAATCAAGGCGAAGGAGGACGCCATCACGCAGTTGGGCGATGCGCAAGCGTTCTTGGTGAAACTGAAGGAGATGTGCGGATCGAAAGTAGAGGAATACGCCGTTCGGGTAGAGGACGCGCAAAAGGAACTCGCCGCAATCCAGGAGGCCGTCGTCGTGCTGAACAACGATGACTCGCTCGAGGTGTTCAAAAAGGCCGACCCGCGCGCGTCGTTCATCCAAAAAGCCATTGGTTCTGCGAAGAAGGTCTCCTTCCTGCAGCAGTCGAGCAACAAATCGGGTGCTCATAGTACTCGTACCGCCGTCAGCAAGAACCAGGCCCTGGAGGTCCTCGACCGAGTCCTTGCGAAGGCGAAGGCGAGCAAGAACAGCACGCTCGCGCTGCTGGCGCTGACCGCGAAGGCCAACCTGAAATCCGGCGTGGACTTCTCCAAGGTGCTGACCATGATTGACGGCATGGTTGCGCTCCTGAAGGAGGAGGCGAAGAACGACCTCGAGGCGCGCGACAGCTGCAACTTCGACCTGAACCAAAACGAGGCGGACACGAAGGAAACCAAGCACAAGCTCTCCGCCGAGCAGGAGAAGGTCGCCGAGATGACGGAGCTGATCGCCGCGAAGGCCAAGCTTATCGAGGAGTCGAACGTGAATATCGCCGAATCCAAGAAGGCGGTGCAGGAGGCCACCGCGCAGAGGCAGAAGGAGAACGCGGCGTTCGTGGAGGCCGTGGACTTGAACACTTCCGCGGTGCAGGTGATTATGAAGGGAGACGAGGTGGTTGGTTGGCTATTTTTGTGTGGTCCCGAGAAGAGCCGGTCCGCAATAGCAGCGCGGGCGCTTTCGAGCAAGGTCGGCAGACGATTGGCACTCCGTCTCCGGTGGCCTTTCTAATAAAGCCGGCAACCATTTCCATTCGCCACCCTGGTAGCCCTGCTCGTTTGTCCTAGCTAGTCCTGCTTTTAGGTCCTATCACGATCTTAAGAAAGTAGTCAGTGGCTTACTCCCCCGCGCACTTCTTTCTCCCTTCCCATGGCTCTTCGATCTCCAGTGGACGCCAGCCCCTACCCCCAGCCCGGCGCTTCGCACGCGCCCGGCGGTTCAGAGCGCCTTGATGCATTCGCCACCTAGGGCAGTGCGCCACTCAAATGGGGGCCCACTTCAAAGTAAAAGTACTTCTGACCTCCAGCTGGCCACTTACCACCTGGGCCGACCATAGTTGTCGACAAGGCGATCAACGTCCTGAACAAATACTACAACCCGGCGCTGTACAAGAAGCCGGAACAGCGCGAGCTCTCCGAGGAGGAGAAAATCCTCCAGGCGGAGGGGCAGGACATCGGGGAAACCACGGTGGTGAAGAAAATCGCCGGAACAGAAGTCACAGCAGCGATGCAGACTAGCTTTCTGCAGATACAGGTGCTGACCGGAAAAGTTTTTTGAATTTCATTTCTCCTGCTTTGGGCAATCAGCGCGCTTGCGGAACACGTTGAAAAATAAGTGGTCATGGCACAGAGTTCTTTCATCGCTGATGAAAACCAATCTCCGCATCCGTCGAGGTCGAATCGGAATCGCTAAAAATAAATCGGACAGCAACCCGTCGACCCGACCGAGAACGCGCCCGAGATTTTCGAGGGGGCGCGCAAGAACAAGGGCCAGAAGTCCAACTCCGTGGTGGCACTGCTCCGCATGCTGCAGGGTGACATCAAGAAGGACACGGCGGCCGTCGAGTCCGACGAGAAGGTGGCGGAAAAGGAGTACGAGACGATGACGGAGGCGGCGTTCAAGCAGCAGGCGGAATGGGGCAAGGCGATCGCTGACGCCACGTCGGCGAAGGCGGGCTTCGAGGAGGAGCTCCAGAAAGCGGAGACGGGCGTGAGCGTAAACGAGCTGGAGCTGGAAAACCTGGGCTCCACGCTGGCCGAACTGCACGTCAAGTGCGACTTCATCATCGCGCACTTCGAGGAACGGAAAATGGCGCGTGAGGGCGAGGTCGACGGGTTGCATCAGGCAAAGGGAATCCTCGCGGGGGCCAGCTTCGAGTTTTAGATGTTCGATTTAAGTAACTCGCGCGGCTTGTATAATCGACGAAATTGTCATGCTCATGCGTACGTAGTTCCTGCTGCCGGAACAAAAGCTAACAAAGCACTGGACCGCATATTATGTTTTGATCGAATTCCTCTGTGGAAGATACGAGCACCAGGACCAGCAGGACCTCGCGAAATAAACAGGGGCATCAATGAAGCTGTGGAGATCCAGGCGTCGCCCACATTTTTAGATTTAGCCGACGACAGAAGCATCCGATGCGACTAGATATTTACGTATTGACAGCACAAACAGCATGGAATGTAACAGGTAAACAGCAGCTAGTAAACCCTAAAACACAAACAGTACGAGCAACAGCAGCAGCAGCACGTACACAAACACACCCGGTAATTCTAAAAGTTCACAGCACATTGATTCGCACATGTCGGCTTGCGACGTCGTCGGTATTTCAAGAGTTCGGCGAGGACCGGACTCGACAGGAGAAGGTCTTGACAATATTCCTTGTACAGGCCAGAGACCACGACGGCAACATATTGTGATCGTGGGTGCATGGTAATACCGGGCTGTAGGGCGCGAGCTTTTGCTCTACGCGCCCGGCAGCGAGGAGATGGCTTCGCCGTAAATGATCTTCGTGAGCCCAGAACCCGTACTCCTCGCTCGTCGTCTGAGAGAACCATCGAACAATCCCCGCAGTTTCGAGTCTCGTCTGATTCGCCCTCGTGATCGCACCACTATTGCTGCAGTTGCGCCTGGTTCCGCAAGGAAACTGGATCAATTGAAGAATTTTTCTTTTTGTGTCGCTCACTCTTATTTTGTCTGCCATCTTCGTACATGATCGTTTCTAGTTCTAGTGTAGTAAGTACGCGGTTGTTGAGGAACATGATCAAGATGAAGCACGACGAAGTAGCAATCAGCAACTCGAGGTTTATGAGCCAACTAGACTGAGAAGTATTGATGGGGTTGTGCAAGTCCTGTCTGAAGCGGACCGGGATAACCGGTCCTGTCGACCCGAAAGCGGAGGCGCTCGCGAAGTACCTCGTGAGGGGTGGCGACGCGGCGGCGGTTGCGGCGAAGGTTAAAGGGGGCACTGCCGCGGCGATCATCAATGACCTCCCAGAGGCGGTGAAGGACGCCATCGCTGAGGGCGGCCGCGGCGACGTGATTTTCAAGAATACGCAGCAGCTGTTCGTAGACGGGGAGGGCGGCCAATGCCCCCAAAACATCGGCGAGTATCTCGCGGAGGACGACCACCTGAAGGGCGCGCTGAACGGAATGAAGAAGACCTCGAGCTTCAAGATGGCCAAGTTCGGGGCGAAAAAGGACCGCCACGGCAGCGATGTCGAGGATGACGTGGTAGACAAGGCCTCTGGAATGGACCACAAGTCGCAGGCAACGTCGTGTATCTCGCAAATAAACGCGGACACCGGGGGGTCGGGAGGAGGAGGAGCGAAGGGCGGCAAAAAAGGTGAGAAAGAGCCGCCGCCGGAGGCGCCCTCGAATTTCGGAAAGAGGTCGTCCGCGTCGACCTCCACCAGCGCCAGCACGAGTAGCGCAGCCGCAGCGTCGTCGGTTCAAATCCGAGGAGACGGATCCACGCCGGCCGAAAGCAGCACAAACAGGAAGGGCAAACGAAATCATCGCCATCGCGAGCACGACCGGGCATTCCATCATCACAGAAAGGGCCACAGCCACTCCAAGAGTCACGATCACCACAGAGGCGTTGAGAAGAGTCGCGGGAGGCGGGAAAAGATGCTTCGGCGAGAAGAGAACGTGGACCGCAGCGAGAAAGTACCCCACGTCTCGTCGACAGACCACACTGGAGGTCGGCACAAGGAAACCAAGATCAGGCACGCGCGGCATTCGGGTCATGATCATCATGCTCAAAAGTCCAGAAGCACTCCCACCTCGGGAGCGTCTTCTGCGGAGCCAAAGGACTCCAGCAGCACAGAGTCCGAGACATCTTCCGCATCGTCAAAATCTGATGAAGAAGATGAACCACACCGGCAACTAGGACAGGCAGACCGCCACCGCCAGGAGCACGATCATGACGACGAAAATCGACAGGACAAGGCACGGCTCTCCGTTCTCCCCTTAGTCGACTGGAAACGACTGGCGAGCAATCATCCGTTGGCGGCGCAGCGCTTGAGTGCATTTTGGTTGGCAGTAGAGCCGGCTACGTGGTACCTCTGCGTCGGCGGTGGGGGGGTGTTTCTGGGCGTGTTTGTCGCCTGGTGGATGTTTCGGGGTCGGAAGGTGTCGCTTCTGGCGTCGTGGAGGAAGACATTCTGGGCGGCGCTGCGCCGTGGCAATATCTTCGCGACCTCTTCCTCATCTGCATCAGCAGCGCTGGCCGCGACCACGACGGTGCCCGGGGCCTCTGCAATGTCGAGAACGAGCCTCAAAGCAACGGAACGACAAGGACAACGCAGTCCGGCGGCGAGGGAGCATCCGTTCCCGACGCCACTGCCCCTCCTGAAGGTGCCCCGGAAAAAGAAGAAGAAAACGGCCAGCGGCAGCCACGGGAATGCCGCTTCCCCATCGAAGCCGAGCAGACACACGAATATCCGCGCAGGGACCACTGCCACGTTCCACAGTAGTTGCAACTTGTTCAGCGCAACAAGCGGCGTCCCGCAGGAGGCAGTACCGCAGCAGGCTGCACTGCAACAACTGCAGGCGGAACACGAACAGAAACAACATGTTTGGGAGCAGGAGGAGGAGGAACAGCACCAGCGAGAAAACGAATGCCAGTACCTGTACCAGTCTTCTGTGCCAGAGTCGTTCGCGGACGGGGACGAGGGGCGGCTGGAATCGGAGTCGTGCGGGTCCAAGAACTTTGTTGCGGACGAGGAACAAGACTGGCCGGACTACGGCACGCTGCCGTCATCGAACCCGACACATTGAGATTTAGATTTGCACCTCCGCTCCCGCTGATTGCCGTGGTTCGGCGCGGCATCGCACCAAAGAAATATCAATGTACGTTTTGCGACGAGCTCCGTGTCTGCGACTGCAACAGCATTTCACTCACCAATTTTGCTTACCTCTTGCTTGTTTTGCAATTTCATTCCGTAGAACACGATGAAGAATGTAGTTCTTACTTCTTGAGATTGATTTATTTTGCCCGCTGTATCAAAGTTAAGAGCCGGCGTACGTCAGTGCGCATCTCCAACTTGGCGTTGTCCCAGCAGTCCCACGTATAGTAGAGCGCTTCTGTACTTCCTCTTCTTCTGCGCTTCCCAGGAAACTACGATCATGTGTACAATTTGTAGCAACAGACGCTAAAAAGGACAATGTACTTACTGATATCAATCAAGTCATGTTGAGTACAAAGAATGAGAAAGTCTTGCGGAGAGGTTGAAGTGTGCGTCCTCACGACAGCGGCTGCTCCATGTCGCGGTTCGGAATTCGTCGACGGAGACGTTCTTCCTCCCCTCGTGAACGTGAACATGAACGACCGTACTCATCGGCCAGCAAAAAGATCAATCAATCACAATCAGATCCTCGTCGTGCGCGTGATGAGACTCGAGTTGTCGTCCCAGGCGGCCTCATACATCGAGATCTTCGGACTCGGCCTCGTGAATCAAAGATCCGCTTGTGAAAGATCTGCGTCGGTGCACATCAAAGAAACTCCTGCTTTGGTTGCAATGACAAATTGATCCGCGAGATCCCTCTGATCCCTTGAAGATCCCCCGTGAAGATAAGAAGCGATCGACGTGTCATAATGATCCGAATTCGGATGAGAAACTAACATCTGCGCTTCCGCTACTAAACTAGGACATCACGCATCAAAACATCCCACTCCACGAATCTAAATCCTATTTCACTCTCTACTTTTACCTCGACGAACAGGGACCCTGGACATAGTCGGGCGGCTTATCTAGGTCAGCACAACCCAAAGCCATCAAAACTCGCTCAAAATGGCGAAGAAGCAGCTGCAGCCGCGCACGGAGGACCGGACCATCCACGTCCACAAGATTGTGTACAAGGTCCAGTTCAAGAAGCGCGCCAAGCGCGCCATCTCCGAGATCAAGAAGATCGCCACCAAGTGCATGGGCACCACGGACGTGCGCGTCGATGGGAAGCTGAACAAACACATCTGGAGCAAGGGTATTCCTTCGGCGCTTCTCTAGATAGAGTCATTGTGGCGTCCTGATAATGGAGGACTTTTGTTTAGATTTTCTAAAGGCAACGGATACGAAGCTGGAATTCGGGATGCTCGTAGAGAGATTCGATTGAGTGAAAGCGAGCGGAGGCGGACGTGAGAGCAATATATCGCAAGACAGAGATGAGCAATTCGAGACGCCTCAAAAATTTGCATTGAAAGCACGACTACGCGTACGCCTTCCATGCTTGAGAAGCCAAAAACCCATTTTAACACAGGTATCCGCAACCTGCCCCGTCGCGTGCGCGTGCGATTGAGCCGCAAGCGTAACGAGGATGAGGACGCCAAGGAGAAGATGTACACCTTGATTCAGTACGTCCCGGTCGATTCCTTCAAGAAGCTCGAAACCGAGTCCGTCGCCGACGAGTAAATACTTATACTCAGATGCGAGTGCTCTCATGAAGATGATAAACGGCTGTTGGCGAAACCTGGGTTGATGTGCTGATTCTACGGATTTAGGCGCGGTGCAGAGGCTTGTCAGTGGAGGCTTGACGTTGCGGCGGAGGATTGAAGGGAGAATGGAGGATCCTCACTTTGCGATTGATGACGCTTGCGCTTCTTGGTCTGCATCCGCTCAGATCATAGGAGGACATGCTCGACAGACAAAGGACCGGCTCTCTGACCCCTTTCTTTCCACGGTGTGATAAGCTCGCTCAATGTCTAAAAACAAGTTTAGCTTCGCAGAAGCTTGGCCAGTGCGTGCACTGGGCTGCTGCGTGCCGCGGCAGTCCTTGAGATTCGGCGGCGGAGGTGACCTTGTTGCGTCAGGGATGTAATCCATCGTGTAGTTGTAGCTGCTGAAGTGGACGATCATGAACGTGACCGTCGTGGAAGATGTCTTGTCTATCTCTACTTCTCCTAAAAGATCTCAAACTACCTGTGCTGCGCGAAAAGCGAGTGAGTGGAAAGATCAGTGAGGAGACTCGGACAGATCAACAAGGCACGGTGAACGTGAATCATGTGTCTACTAAGTCTTTCAGCAAGAAGAAAGTGGCCGTGGGTGACGCGTGCACGTAGACGTACTACAAATATCCAGAGACAATAACAAACACAAAGACAAAGTGAAAGTGATAATTTTCTGAAATAATGCTTGCATTTTTAAAGCCAGGTTACTACGGTTAGGCTGAGATTATAGCGACGTAGTAGCAAAAACAAAAAGGAGGATCAAACAGCCAAGGGCAATCCGAACCTCAATTTCACCTACTTACTTTCTTAACTTATTCTCCGTAGTCAGTGTAACACAATGACGATTCTGTCTGCGAGCCGCCATTGGGCCTTGTACGCCCAAGAGCAATACGACACGAAGATAGGGAAGGGGCAGGAGCAGTCAGCCTCCAGCTCTGCTCCAGGCGCCGGGAGCTCCGCCTCAGCACCCAACGCGGCTTTGTCTGGCGGCAGTATCACAAAAGGCAATGACCCGGCAACTGGCGGAGGAGCACCGCAGGACTTCATGCAAAAGTTGTACCAGTCTTACCGCACAGAGGGGATGCGCAAGTCTTTTTATTGCGTGCTCCTGTGTCACAACCAAGAGGGACACCCGTGCATCATTTTGAAGAAGAAGAAAGACGGCAGCCTGAAGCTAATAGGGGGGAAGGTGAGAGTAGGCGAAACGGGCGTGAAGGAAGCGCTCCAAAGAAAGCTGCGGGATACGATATTCGGCGCACCGAAGCCATTCGAAGTGGGGGAGTTGCTGAGCATTTGGTATTGGTGCATCTGCATTTTTCTCAGTACTATCCTTACTGGGCTAAGCCCTGCCGTGGCATGTTGCGCAAACTTAAGTTGGTCCGAGGCCCTATGCCTATGACGGTTTAGGCCGGCGCTCAGGCAGCGTTAGTTAAACCCGGGCTTGGCTGCAGCAGTAGTTAGTCCATAGTCGTGTAACGCACGCAAGGTTCGAAGCCTCTGCGAATTCCCCCGACATAAGTTGTATCGCTGTACTTCGTATACAACTTGAACAACTTAGTCCACCTGGTCGGCCTCCTGGTTTGCCGACGTCGTCGCAGTTCTCGAAATCGAATTCAAATTCTACTGCGTCGCTTCTATAATAATGATTGATTTTTTTTTTTATCACGACAGGTATCGTCCGAACTTCGACGAGCTGTTACTTCCGTACCTGCCACTGCACGAGAACCGCCCGAAGGAGCGCGCCGAAGTGTACCAGGTCATTCTTCCCGAGAAGTGCATCTTCCAATCGTCCTCGCCCTTGGACGTGATCCCTTTGCACGACCTGCAGATTCCCGACGATCCCATCCTCGCGGCGCTGCCCGCGCTCGTCTCAAAATTTTCACTAAACCGGATGGAGCGAGAAGCCAAAGTGTAGTAGGGGTCGCTGGGGGAAGAAAACGATACCTACCTGTATGCGCCGAAGGGATCATAGGGCGGAATGGGAACTGCGATCGGGAAGAAGATAGCATATTTAAATAGCACTTCTACTTGGCCAGCCGCAGCTGCTGCGACTGCGAGTATTTCACGCGTGCCAAATCTCATTTGAAATAGCGACTACGACACGACTTCGATGAAGATGAAACAAATGATCGAACGCGAAGATAAAGATGTCTATTCATGTCAGGAGGTCAGGGTGGCGCGGACGAGCACGTGCATGGCGTTCCTTGATGGTGGAACTACCGATGCATCGAAGTCGGCGATCTTTTTTCCGCGCTTTGATTTTGAATCTTTCTTCTGGATCGAATTCTTCGTGCGTCCACCATAGTTCGAGTTCCTGTTCGATGCGTGAAGAACGTAATACGGACAACATTCATCACGTAAACCGTTTATCATGACGGTAACGATGAGGGCCAAAAAAAAAAACTCAGTCGATCTCCAGTTTTAGCCGTAATAAAGCCGCCCGAACAAGTTTTAGAATACATTAGCAGTGGTACATAGGCATAGCGATAGAGCGCTAATTTCGGATGCGGGCTACTACTTGTGCCGCTCCTGTAGTTGTAGACAAAGGCAATCGGCATTCGGCAATTTTTGCAATCGCAATATCGTAGAGTTCAAGTTCACATTTCCTTGAGAGATTTCCTCGAAGATGCTCGCTGCGCAATCCGCACAGACGACCACCACGTTAGCCGGACGTCCGCCACCTCCTTGCGTGCCTATTTCATGGGCAGAAAAATCTTCACGCTCGATGCGCGGGGGCGGTGTGGCTGCCGGG
>RXOD01006416.1:0-10410 GCA_005223375.1 Amoebophrya sp. AT5.2
TCTTCACCGTCTCCTCCAGCTGTAACGCCATTTTTTTTTTTTGGTCTCCTGCGCAGTCGTTCTCCAGCACCTTCTGGCTCACCCCCAGCAGCTCCTTCGTCACTCCCGCCTCCCGCTCCAGTTTCTCCTGGAAGTAGGTTTCCGCGAACGTCTTCATGGTTTCTTTCAGCTTTTTTTGGTGTTTCGCCACGTGCTGGTCGAACAGAAACTGCATCAGCTTCTGCAGCTCCGCCCAGTCGCTCTCGAGGACCAACTTGACGACGATGTTGCGCTTCCGCGGATCCGATTTGCTCTCCGGTTTCGGGGTTTCGAACAAAATTTTGCGGCTCCCCGGCGGGTGGGGTAGCATGTCGCAGCCATACTTTTTCACCTGTTTGTTCCACGGGTAGTAGGTCATCCGCTGCAGCAGCATCTTGTACGGCCGCTTCCCGGCCCGAGGAATGTACGCGTACAGGTCGAAGTGGGCGATGTCGTTCGGCGAGACCATGTAGAACAGCTTCAGCGTGGGCAATGAAACGCGAATGTTCGCGAACAGCTGGGAGTCGTTGCTGGTGAAGTAGCTGGGACCCTCGCTGTCCGAGTTCCCAGGGGAGGCCGACGGGGACGACGAGGCCCTCATTTTCATATTGCCAGCAGCTGCGGAGGAGCCCGGTGCCTGCTCCTCCTCGTCGTCTTCCACCAAGTCATAGCCTCCGTCCTCATCCTCGATCTCCAGGCACTTCGCCGACAGGATGCAGTAGACGCTTCTCCCCGCACTGGTTTCGAACGGGAACAAGTCCGACAGCGTGCGAAAATAGGCGTCCACATTCCGCTCCATCTTCCGGCGCAGCACCCGAAACACGTCCCCCACGGTGCGCAGTTCGCCTTCCCGCGCCGACACCCTCCCTTGGAAGATCGGGCCGGCGTCGTACCCCTGCAGGCGGAAATAGAAGCGGATCTCGGGCCGGAACATCATCTGGAGCTTCACGAGCGTCCGCAGGGTCAGCTTCTTCTTCGGCTTCTCCTTCTTCGCCGGCTCCTTCGCCGGCTTCTCCGTCACAAACGCGGTTCGCAAGTAGTGATTGAAGCCACTCGAGGAACAAATCGGGAGGTTGTGCAGCGCGCAAGACGGCCGCGGTCCTCCACCTCCTCCGCGCGGCGTAGACAACGGCGTGCTGCCGCTGGTGACAGCGGTCGAGACGGCGCCATAGATCTTCCCGGCGGCGGCGCTGAAAAAAGCTGTTGGAGAGCCCCGCGGGGTAAACATGCCCATCACCGCGCTGACACTCGTGCCCGACCGTGGCGTCATGATTCCCGAGGACGCCGCAGCTACCATAACGCCACCGCTGCCACGCGGAGTCATCAATCCAGCGCCACCTGTCATCGACATCCGGGGAGTAGCGAGCGGGGTACCGGCGCCACCTAGGAAGCCCATCTCGATCGCGCGGACAAGCCTGGAGGTGCTAGTGGTTTTTATGCTTTTGCTTCAAAAAATAATGTTGAAAGGCGAAAACGTCAAGCGGGGCCATGATGCTGGTTGCATTGCACTTCTGCTTGCGGTTGCGCCGAGGACGCGAAGGCGAATCATTATCATTCAAATACAAAATAATAGATACAACTTTGGTGTTGGTTATGGTTTTGGTGAAGAAGCGATAGGATTATACCAATGAATAGAACTCATGGATGAACTTGAACAAGTACGACGGAGTTGTAGCCGCGCTGCGTCGCCGCTGTGGCTGTCCCTGCCATGGTCGAGAAATAGTGTTGGACTTACTTTCGTCATGATCGTCCTTGGAGGACAGATGGACAGACTGAGTTGTGACAAGCAGCTGGCAGTCATCGCCCTTTATGCTTATGGTCGTCCGCTCGGTTGCTACTTTTTCTCCCAAGCCCAAGAGCGAGAGCCTCAGTAGCAGCTTCGCTGCATCCATAAGCATAGTTAAACACAGTCAGCCTTACCGAGAACGGAGCACGCATGTTGCTAGCCATGGGGCACCATGCGGCAACACGAAGTTCGTGTCACCGATTCGCAAACACATCACAACATCAAACAACGGCACGCCACCGAAATAAGTTTGCGGCGCAAACTTGCGAAACACAGAGAAATAGTGGAATACATAACGCCGACACGACAAAGATGGACATGCTTGCAGATTTTGCGGCCCATGTGATGTAGTACTTAGCAGAAAGATCCTTCGAGTTCGAATTCGATACAGAGTGATAGTAATTTCTCTAACTGAAGGACGTAGCGTGAGTGTCACGACGGTCAAGCACTCGAGGATAGAAGCTTGCAAACGGCGCCGCTAAGGCCTGCCTTTGCGCGGGTCTGCATGCACAACTGTGACCATGCGAAAGCGAGCGCACTTTTGTCCTTGGATGCGGATCACGATCCGATGCATGAAATTCATTCTTGGACATGAATAAATTTTCGTGCTGCGGAAATGCACGACCTAGTCTACAAGGAAATGATCCTCCTGAAGCTGAACTTGATCGTTGATGTGCATACTGGCGAATCCAACTGCTACGGCCCAAAGGCAGCTACAACAAATGCAAGTCTAAGTAGGCGATAATTGTCAAACCCAAGTAAAGTAGGTCTCGAGCTGCAGCTCCTGCAACTGCAAATTACTACATTCAATTAAAAACTGTATTTATAGATCATGCGTCGAGTGCCAGTGCGACTGCGAGAGAGCAGCAACGACAACGAGGCGTCTCAGAAAATCAGTAATATGACAAGAACCTACATCTTCAGGTGTGACCGCACGCACCAGACATCCCATTAGCGAGGCCGAGGACGGTACTGTCGCACGTGCAAGTGCCGCATTGTGGATCTAATTACCCCAGCGATCTTGTTAGTCGACGTCTCCCTAGCGAAAGAAGCTTCTGAACGAGAAGTTCTCGTCTAGAGGATCCCCGCCGGCAGGAAGCGGAAATCGTTTGTTCGGTCATGATTGTAGTACGGCGGCAACACCCCGAGGGTGGGGTGGTCCTGGTCGTCTGGGCTGACCTCGTATCTCGTCGTGATCTGGAGGCTTCCAGTCGTCGCTTGCTCCCGCATGCGGCTCGTCTGGAGAGTATAGCTGGAGTGCCCAGATGAAACTGCCTCTCCACGACCGTCCAAAGGCTGCCCGGCTTTTTGCAAATGCCTCGCAAATGCCTTTGCAATGAAAACCAATCGCCGCGGAAAGACGTTCATCTTCACCACCTCCTGTTTTGTCAACATGTCTTCACCACCTCCTGTGAGCAGCAGGGGCGGGCTCTCGCTCTGCGTACTGACTCGATCTGTTGCGCTAACAGCCACACCGACGGGGCCTGATCCCGCCACTTCGTGAAGAAGTTCCCCCAATGCCTCGCGGCCATCTCCGCTTGCGGATGCTGCACTCTCCGCCGGCGCGCCGACATGATGTCCGTCTTCGAGCGTAGCGACAGTGCTCGAGGAGCTGGTCGCACTCGCAATGTTTTTCAAAGTTCTTGCGGATGGTGTTGGTATCGGATCCTCTCCTTCTTGCTGAGCTTCTTCGGCGGAAGAACGTGCGCCGGGTGCGGTACTAGGGCCATCCACAGGATCGGCACCGCCATGATTTGCATACTTTCCCCCGAGGATAGTCAGCTCCAGCAAGTTGAAGTCCCGATCGATGAAATGCTTTTCGGAGCCTGGCCATTTCCGGCGTTCGCCGTGGTTCGCTATCTCTGCCTTGCAGCCGCCAATGCCGCCCAGCGGCGTTGCGCCGGATGCGTCCCTCAGAAACAGTTCGCGAACAAGAGGGCCAAACTGCGTGCACCGACGCACGAGGCAACCGCGGTTGAGCAGCTGCTCCTCGCGGTCGACGTCCCACCAGGAGTCGGGGGTTTTCTCCGAAGACGAGGACTTCTTGTTCACGTCCGTCCCTTGGACAAAAAACATTTTTTTCACGGTGCGACCCGCTTTCTCGGCGACCTTCTGGCGCAAGGCGCGGAGGCCGGCGACCACGCCGGCCTCGCAGGGGAAGCACCCTGCTGAGCTCGTCGAATTACTGCCGCCCGTGCCGATGTCTCGCGAGGAGGGCAGGCCCAAACGGAGGCGCGTTAGATGGTCATTGGAACAAAGATCGTGCACTGGAGGTCGTCCGGCTCCCCTTTCGACATGTGCGGCTAGTACTTGGTGCGGAGACGCGGTCAAAACACTGTCGGCCTCGGCAGTTGGGCTGCAGGTTAGCGTCAACCCAGCCGGCGAGGGAGTGGCAACGCCGGCCGATGCCGTGCTGGAGAGAGGCTCAGCAACCTTGTCGCCGAGTCTCTCGCCATCGGCTTCCTCAGTGACTCTTCGGCACATCGGTCGTTGAGGACATTCCTCAGCACGCCCGGTGTCGAGGTCCCCACGACCTCCTCTGCCCGACGGGCCCCGCGGAGAGTTGTCGGGCCGCGCAAGACGAAAAGCAGAAGCAGGATCATCATAGGGCCGTGCGTCGTTCTCTTCCAGTTCCACGTGCAGGACGCTCAATCGCGGCAAGTGTTGTTCGTAGTCGTCGTCGACCAAGCTGAGTGAGTCGAAACGGAACCCCAGGTGCGGCGCCAACATGTGCAACAGAGTCACCTTGCTGGAGCGAATCAGGTCAACGACCTGCAGATGAGTGCTTCTACGGCTTGACGACGCGTCACAAGACGCATACGTGGACCCGCAAACAAGTTTTCGTTCCGATAAGGAAGCTCCTCGATCCCCGAACACGCACTGCAGCAGGCTTCTCATCTCTAGCGGGGCTGCGCGTGCGCGCGTGCGACCTCCTCCTGCTCCTGCTGTCGGCGATGAACAAGGCCCACGCTGAAGAGCATCATCCGGCGGTTGCAGCAGCGGAAGTTCGCGCAACTTGAAGAAAGGGAATTTGCCCGCCGGACCTCCATTTGCGTCCATCAATCTTGCGGCGCGTGCGTAGTCACGCTCTGTCCGCAGCGCCACATTCTCGGCAATTTTTCCTCGCGGCACGTGCTGCAGAAGGTCGGCATACGCGAACCGAATGTAATTTCGCCAAAAAACCGTGTCACTGCCTCCCTGCGGGGCGGAGGACGGTGCGGAAGCCGCATCGCGAACTTCGTCTCTCCTGCCGCTGCCCTCATCTCCCTCCCCAAGTGGCGAAGAAGATCCCATGCCGAGCGCGCGTATCTGTTGGCGCACCTCGACTGCTTGCTGCGCACCCGGTGTACCGTCAAGCGAAGATCCGGTAGTACCGGAGCCATCCGAGGGCGAAGAGTCACCACGACTGTTCCTTCGAATTATTTCGTCTGGGTGGAACAAACCGCCTTTCGCTTTCCTGCTGCTGCTGCCGGTGCTCGTCCGCCCTCCCCGCTGCTCTCGCAGATCGCGACTGGACGAGCTGAGGGAGCGTCCCAGCAAGCTCAAGCTTGGGCGCACCCCCGGCAGCGCGCTGACTGGGCGCGGGGGATCGCGCAGCGAAATGACCATGGCGAAGTACGGCAGAATGCTTCCGGCGCAGTGGTGCATGAACGACAGCACTTCCTCCATCATCCCTGCGTTCCTCGTCATCAGAACCAACACTCTCTCGCCGCCGTTGTAGAGCCTCTTGACGGATTCCTCCAGGCGCCGCAGCCGGTAGTCGCTGCCGAGCGCAACGCCGCCGACGCCGTAGCTCTCGGGGTCGTTCTGAATTCTGTCGGAGAGGTCGGCAGAAGCACCGCCCATCGAGATCGCACAATTCATGCGCGTCACCTCCTTCCGATCACGCGACCCGGCCTTGTGGACCGGGCCGACTGTGATGGTAAGGAGCGTGATCGTCTCATCAAGGTCGAAAACGATGGTTTCGCGGGTGTCGACGGGCGGCGGGTCTTTGGATCCAGCACGGGAAGGTGGGGGCGCGGCGGATTCGGGTTCGGGGTCTTTCTGCCGGGCACGGTCAGCGACAGCTAGTGGCGTGAGGGCTTTCATCGCCGTGGGTACTTCTACAGACGATGCACGCGTCGCGCCGAGAGCATCTCCAACTCGAGTTATCGGATCCCCGGTGTTAGCAGCCTGCGGCTTTACGCGCGCGTAGCACGTCATGCCGTCCGGGTGCTCGGCGATTTTCCAATAGGGGTAGCGGGGCGGGGCAGCCGACGACCTGGCTGCGTGCGGCGACACTTCCTCATTGCCTCCGTCGTCAGAAGAAAGGGAGCAGGACGCAAGGCAAGAAAACGGGTCGTCTTCCATGCTCCCTCTCCCTGTCAAGGGCGCATGCTTCGCGAAAGTCGCATCTACCGTTACCGCGACGACCCCCCCAGTAGCAGCTCCTGACAAGAGCACTGCCGATTGCGCGACGAGCCCACGCACGATGAACATCATTTGCAAGCGCATCGTGACGACGTGGTACGTGATCCTGTGGCGCTGGAAGAGGCAGTGAGTGTAAGTGGCTGCTAGTAATAAATTTAACTTTGCTTCTCTACAACTACTACAGAGCACAAAACAAATACAAAAACAAATATACTTATCAAAAATTAGGATACTTACAACTTGGTTAGTGGATTTGGTGGCGCCGGCGTTACTACCATAAAGATAAAAAAACGTTGTATAATCCCAACTACTTCTAGCCCTAGCTGGGATCAAGTTTCAGTTTGCTTTTGCACAGCTGAAGAGACGCCCCCTCTGTCTCTGATTTTTTTCGTTCGAAGTTGTTTCCGCTGCTTGCAAACTGTTGAAGCTACACTTCTAGAAAGGCGTGCTGTTGCCTGCGACGCGAAATTGGCATCTATTAATGCAGCAACAGGAGCATGATAGATCAGAAATTACCATTAGTTACGTTAACGACCATGAAAGAAGATCTGGATGGAACAAGGTTCGAAGAACGAAGAAAGACCTATGAGCGATGGGTTGAGAAAGAGAAGCAGAGCCCGGCACGGAACTAACTCAGTAGCCAAAAGGATATGGATCACGATCGGTTTTCTCGGAAACTAGAGGCCTGGCATTTAATTATTCCTGCGCACCACAATTTCCACCTTTCGGTAGGTTGGAAGTCCAGATCCAGCACCAGGATGTCCAACGCCCCCGCCGCCGCTTACGCTTTTTTGAATCTTATACTCTCTCACTTAAATCATGCGGAAAATGCAGTTTGATTTTCTGCATTGCGTTACTCTCATTCTTCAGGAAGCCACCATCGGTTTGAAGCTGCAGCCGAGGGTGGGGCAACCAAGAAAAATATCGATCTTCTTCACAGCAGGGTCTTTGAAGGGCGAAGGCAGGTCGTGGTCAAAATCAGTGTTGACCACCTTGACTTCTTTGCCTTGCCAAAAAAGTTTGACGCTCATCGGTCACTTCGCAAAGGGGTTCACTTCTTTGAAGGCTGCTTCCACTGCCCCCAGCTTGTCCAGCACGTGCTTTCGCAGCGCGCTCCCCTCGCCCTTCAGCTGCTTATTTATCACCTCCTTTGCCCCGCCGAGGCCGCTTCCCTCCTTCACGACGAAATCGTTCACGTCCCAACCGCCCGCGCCGTCGGACTCCAAGTTCAAAGTGCCCTTGCAGTACTCTGTATGGTCCTGATTCGTCGGGAACTTCCACCTCACGTCGATAACGCTGTCGTGGATGTAGCGCACCTTGCCCCGGGAAGAAGTGATCTGGGCAGATCCCGTGACCGTTGACACCGAAAAACTGCAGGACCTGCCGTCACCAACAGAGAACTTCCCCTTCACGTCGCCCTTCACCTTGTCGGAAAACCAAGTGGTGTAGTCGCGCTCCTCAAAGGTACCTGCGGCCCGAGTTTTTCCGATGGAGGCGGGAGTGATTGATGTTCTTGGTTGTTGCCCCTTGAGCTTGACCTAAGATCTTGTGGACTTCTTGTTGCGCTGACGGATAAACCGTAGTTTTATTCATTTTTTCCAATTTAGACCCCAAGCGGACAACGTATGATACCTGCTTGGTTCCATGCGCTGCCGGTCGAGTTAGATTTTGTACCCTGGCCGCCGTCCGCGGCCTGAGAAATTGGCTTCGGTTTGCAGTCTCCGATGAGCTTTTTCGCTTCTTCATCCAATTCCGTGTGAAAGTAGGAAGTCGTCTTCCCGTCAGCCGTCTTCTTGTATCCGCGCATCTCGTTTACATCCTCCTCGCGCTTTGATTTGCCGGACTCTGTCGTTGGTGTTGGACAAATTCTGGTGTCGCGACCACAGAAACAGAAAGAAAAAATGGCGCAAATGGAAGTCGTATTAAGTACCTTCTCCTCCCTTCGCAGCTTTACTTGCAGGCTCCACTTTGTTTACTGGTCTGTATTCGTCGAAAGCTTTTTCTTCGACGGGTTTCGACTTGAACTTTTCCCATTTTTCATGCGCAGTCTTCTCGATTTCAACCAGATCCTTGTTGTTTGGATGCAGTGCCAGCGAAGCTTTGCAGGCAGAAATCGCATCCTCGAACCGCTCCAACCCAACCAGCGCTTGGCATTTACCTGTTTTCGGAGACGGAGGTTCTACTAGGTTAAGAAAGAAAGTACTAATCAACTGATCGCGATCCGTCACTCATGCTCCCGGCACTACGAGGATGAAACAAAGTAAAAAATGAATCACTTCAAACGTACTTACAGGGTACAATTACAAGAAACTGGTGAAATTCAATGAATACCTTTACCGTACGGGCTAGCTAGTAGAGCGACGGCAAGGGCAAAAACGAAAAAGAAGAACGAAGCGAAGCGAGAACAAATAGCCAAGCGCATATTAGGCAGTACGAAAGTGCGCCTTTATGAAGGCAGCGCCCAGGTCCATGCAGGCTTCGCAATCGTCCAGGGCGAGCTGAAATTGGCCCTTGAGCAATCGCACCGCCGCGCGGTTACTGTACAGCAGGTGGCGATCGACTTCCGTTGGCTGCGCGAGCTCGATGCACCTCGAGTAGAGCTTTTCTGCATTGTGCAGGTCCCGCATCTGGAAGGAGCCCTTCGCCCGTCCCTTCGCAATCTCGAGCAGGTCCTTGCGCTTCGACGGATCCAAAGGGATGGACCCACACAGAATGTCGTCGTGGTTCATTCTTTCTGTTGTTCCTCTCTCGCCGCCAAAGCCGATGTCGTTAACGATACTCTGCGAGGATGGGGTTGGGGTCTGCTGGCAGCGGTTAGCAGCGCAGACCAAGGAGGTGCCCGACGTAGATGAAGTGCTGGCTTGCCAGCGGACGGAAGGAACTGCCGCGCACAGGCTGAGAGTGAGATCCTATTCTTGCTTGCTCTCGCCTACTTCTACCAGGCAGCAGAAGTCGTGGAGTGTTCAATGTCGATGTCGCGTGACGCTGTATCTTCAGCACGTGCCAGGTTCAGGTATTTCTTCTTCTACTTCTAAATCTAAAAAGCTATCAACAATGTCGCAACTACGTGCGCGAGCGCAAAGATGCGTCGTACTTACGTTAGCAGAAAGACAGTCGCGGCCTGCGTTGGAAAAAGCAAGCGATCATGAAAATACTGAACTTACACGAAGAGAATGAGAAAGAAGCGTGGTGCAGACAAGATCCTGAAGAGAAAAGCAGCACGACGAGAGCACTTCGTCGATGTCGATCTTGATACCGATGGATCTCTACAAAATGAGAAGGAAACAAGATTGATCGCAGAGTAACTTGATCTTCATCTTTTAATATACGCATATAGTAGACACTATTGAGTCAAAGAAACGGCAGCGAACATTTGATCCTGCGGCATAAGAACCCGATCCACGTCGAGGACACCATGAAAACCTGATTGAAGAAGTTACCAAGCGGAACATGGTAGGTCCTCGGCAGGACGACTCGTTGTTTTTCATCTGACGAACAGGGAGAGAACACTTATGTCCTCGCGAACAAAGCAGCACGTACTTACTCTAGTATCTGGTCGTGTTGGTAACTTCTTGATCTACATGATATTCCAGGACGGCGCGCACAGTCACGATGCATGGTGTCTGTTCAAATGGATTTCGTTTGACGGCACCACGCACGGTCCGCCACTTCGACCTCTACTTCCCCCAAGATCAACGAGCGATAAAAAAAGAAAGAAGTCGTGGAGGCGAAAGCATCGAAAAAGATGCAGGCGAGGCGGTGGACGACGTAAATCCGATGTGGATATCACCTCCACCGGCCGGACGGAAGGTACGCATATTACATTTCATACGACGTAAAGACAAGCAGGCCAAGGCTAGAAAGGTAAAGAAAGAACAACTACGGCGGATTACAACGGTCGAATGATCATGAATAGGGTTTCTCTTTCTATTCGTAATCCTATTCATTACTGGAAGATAGCGCAAGCATTATTATTCTTATTCAACGATTTGATTATTGATAGTGACAGTGTGAGTGGGTAGCGCCAGAGCTGTTGTTGTACTACTCAACCGAAACATACTGTATGGGTTTGCACGATTGGAATTGGATTTGGAATGGGCTTGCGTGAAAGAAAGCTAGTATCGAATCGACCGAAACGCGGTATAAAGCAAAATTAAACAAAAACTTCAGGGCACCTCAATAGAAAATACGAGGTT
>RXOD01006417.1:0-10409 GCA_005223375.1 Amoebophrya sp. AT5.2
GCCAGGCCCGCCGCCGGCTGCAGCTGAAGCAGGTGAGCCAGCGGGATTGCAAGACCTACAACAGCACCAGCGCGAGGAGCCACCGGCGGCCTCGTTTGTCGCCTTCCTCCAGTATCGAGCGGTCGCCGACTTGCTGGCGGACATCGGGCTGCGACGAATCTGCGAAATCTTGCTCAAGCTGCTCACGTCTGACGCGAACACCCAGGCGGAGTTCTGGGGCCAAACGAACGCAAAGCTTGTCTTCCCTGGAAGTCAGCCGCGAGGTAACAATGCATCCCTCGTGGTCGGGGGGTCTGAAGGCGTGCGCGGATTGACCCTTATCTCTCGTGACAACGACCGCAGCCAGCCACTCCACGACCATGTTGAAATGTTGGATGGACGTGGCGCCTCCGGAGGTGGGCGAGCATCGTCGTCAAGGCAAAGAGATGAGCAACCTCGTGGAGCAGCACCGCCACACCCCGAGCCCGGCGCAGAAGGTGGTCCACCATCTTCCACGCTCCAGCACGTTCAAAACGCCCTTTGGTCGTGTGTTCGCCCCCTTTTCAATGCCTTCGACCGCGTTTCTGCCGCTTGCGACGAGTTCGGCCCGTGCGATTGCTGTCTCCCCTGCTTTACACTGGAGGAGTGCGATGCCACGCTGTGCCCTCTTATCGGGTCCGTTGTCATCGCGTACTGTGACGTCTGCTGTCTGTCGGTCGGCGCCGGGGGAATGTGCGGGTACTCGCAGTGGCTTCTCCATAGCCCCGCCGCCGCGGCCCACGCCGGTAACGCTCTGTGGAACATGGCGGAGGCCGCGACGGTGTGCTGCTGCACAGAGGCGCTCTATTGCGCGTTCTGCCGCCCCCTGTGCCTGCCCACGACCGCGACGAACAGCGCAGCGCACGGGACGCCACCCCCGCCCGCGCACGGACATCCAAGCACGGGACCCTTCCGCCACTCGGCCGGAACGCGGTACCTGCTGCAGGGGTCCACGGCTGGCACGAACATGGTGGGAGTAGACGTGCTGGGTAACGACTACAGGGCGGTCGCGACGTGGCCAGAGGTCGCTGGTGCGCCGCCTCCTCCGTTTCCATTCGGCTCCGCCGGAGACGGTTTGGGCCCGTACGAGTACGAACCTATGCTCCTGCAGGTGCAGCAAGATCATGATACATCCATGCTGGATCATCATGTACTAGTTGATCCACAACTTCCGCCGCACCAGGATCCCCAACATGCTGGTGCCGAAGATGCGCACATCATCGCAGGGGGAGACTACGTCGGAGGTAGTTCTGGCGCTGGTTATGGACTTCCGCCGCCGGGCGCGGCGAGCACGGGATGGTGGTCCGAGGGCTGCGTCAACGAGCGCGATTGCCTCTTGGAGCCGTACCAAACGATCTTCCGCTCGGTGTGCGCCTGCGCGACGTGCTCGTGGGACCGGTGCGTGTGGTGCCACCTATGCTGCTGGGATGGGTTGGCGCGCGGTTGGGAAGTGGTGCGTGGAATTGGAAGAAGTGGAGGCGGGGATGGCGCAGGTGCTGGTGAGGAAATGGAAACAACGACCGGAACGCACGCCATGGCAAGCCCGCGGTCGTGGCGGCATACCTCCAGAAGAGGAAGAGTCTCTTCACTAGATCCTCGCATTCGAGAAATCGCGTCGATGCTTTGCGGTGCTCGTAGACCACGGGGGAAGGTGCATTGTGCTCGAGAGGGGGTTCGGGATCGTGAACAGCATTCCTTCCCGAAGGACGACGAGGACGACGGGGAAAATGAAGCAGATTCCAAATCAAATATCTCCTTCACATCGGACGAGGAAGACGAGGACGGAGAAGACTTGTTCGGCCTCGATGCTGACGATGGTCGTCGACAGCGACTCCAAGCTGCGCCAGCATCCGCTTCGGACGAAGAGGAAGAACAAAACGTTGACCTTCTCATGGGGCTTGTGAGCGACCGAGCCTACGTCACACCCGAGGAACTGGTCCGGGCGATCGGGTACAAACTTCTTCTGCGAAGCAGAACTGCCAAGAGACGACTTCTGGTTCCGGGACCGCAGCAGCAAGGAGCGCTGCACTTTCTGCGAAACTTACAGATGGCTCTGCGCTTCCGGGCAGGGCTCGGGGAAGTGCGTTTGAAGGGAGTCTAGTGATGTATGACTATGACGATGGAAGTGTGTAGATATAGATTGCAGAAAATTTATACTTGTAATGGCTCTGTTTTATGTGGACGAAGTACTCGTCCGTACTTATCGAGCTTGACCGAAATCCATGATCAGGCTCGGAAGTGTTTCAGATCGTGGCGACCCCGATGAAGATGGGCCAGCACACGTCGACGAATAGAGAGAAAGACTCGCTGTTCGATACGGGTGGTCATCAAGATCATGCGCGACGCTGTTCAGAGAAATGCAGCAAGTTAAAACGTAGGCCGAGGCCGAGCTCCATGCCCTCACTCTCTAAATTTTTTGGGCGGTTCGCTTACTGCACTGCGTCGTGGCAGCATACTATATTCGTACTTAGTGCGTGCGCGATGATCTCCTGATGCTGGTTCCTATCTTCACGTTCGCGGATCGATTTCGAAGCAAGCGCGTGCATTGATTGAGTTATGTCTTCACGATCTCACGCTATGACCTCTTTGTCTGGCTAAGAGTAAGAAAGTTAGCTGCGACCTACTAACTAGAAGCACCCGCACCCCCCATGAGCATGCTCGTGCCTGTCCTCCGCGTGCTTTGCTTAGCTTAGGTGCACGAGTTGTTGCGTTTTATTTTTTATATTTTCACTGACTGATATTATTGCCACAGGTGATCCTTGAGATTGGCAAAACTAGTAGCGCACTACTTCACGTGCAATTACTTTTACTTACAAAAAATAAACGGGTCGCGCTCGTGCCTGTTTTATACTTTCATCTACTGGTGGAGGGGGTTGCTGGGACCAAGGGAGCAGGCAGGCGCGGCGTGTTCGGAGGAGTATCATCTTCTGGTCCGGAGGACGAAGTAAGCGAACAAGGGGCTCTCCCACTGTGGCGGCTGCCCCGGCGGGTGGGCACCCCCTCCAACTTGCAGCTTGCTGAGCTTTTACACGATGGCGTAACCGGGATAAGCGACGCGAGCGAGGGCGCTTCGCCCATGTCGCTTCTCGAGGGGCCGACCGAGACCGAGAACGTGACGATGGAGGTGGATCCGAGGCTTTCGCCACGCGTGGGCATGTTGCCGAGAAGCTCCTCGTGCGGAGGCGCCGGCGCCTGGCCGTCGGGGGCATCAACCGCTAGCACCTCTGTTCCGGCGTGGAGCAGGCAGACAAGCACAAGCGAGAGGGATAGTAATGTAGCTGCGTTGCTGGCGTCAACACCAAATGCGTGGAGCAGGCAGACAAGCACAAGCGATAGGGATAGTAATGTAGAAGCTGCGTTGCTGGCCCTGGCGTCACCACCAAACGCGTACGCGTGGAGCAGGCAGACAAGCGCAAGCGATGGGGATAGTAATGTAGCTGCGTTGATGCTGGCGTCACCCTCACCGCATAATTCGTTTGGTAGTACTCCACCGCATCGCTCGCTTGCCGAGTCGGGGTCCGGGGATCACAAGGATAGCAGCAGCACCCCGAAGAAAAAAACCCAGAGCACAAAGCTGACGGAAAACGATGGAGGCGCTGGCCGCCCCTCTTACTCGTCGCCGCAGTTGCTAGACATGTTGTCGAAGGAGGACCCCCTGCTGCATTCTCTTAGCGAGCAACTTGTTTCCGCGGAAGCGATGCGAGTGGCGCCGCGCGAGTCGCCCACTCTCCAGAAGGTGGTAGACCTGCACCTCCTCACGAGACAGCAGAAGCAGTTGTGGCTCACGCGTCCGCCGGCGGAATCCGGCGCTGGTCGTTTTGCAACTTTTACTCCGCAGCCGCTCTTCTTTGCTATCCTCGGCATGCGGCGCGCCGTCGCAGAGATTTACGAGGCCAAACATCAGAGCGTGGGAATTGATCGCGGGGCTCAGACTCCGGGGGGCCTGGTAGAACCTGTCCGGGAAGTAGCAGAGTCTACACCGCCGGGTGCCCACTACCACCACCGCCTCGGGCTCGGGACAACGCCATACGCTAGCACTACGACTACAGCTGCGAGAGATAAAGTGCCGCCCGGTGTGTCGGTGCTAGCTCGCCGAAAGTCCCGGCCCCGCCCGGAAGCGGTACTGGAAGGCAAAAGCTTCGAGATGAGTTCCTCTTCTACTTCCGTGGCGGCGTCGTCCGTTTCCTTGGTGCTCGCTCTCCTTGGGAAGGGCATTGATCCGAACATCAGCCCCGGACCGGCGTTTGTGAAGCCGCTGACGTTAGCGAAACGGATTCTCGGGCAGCAGCTGCGGCTCTTGGCTCGGGGGATGGGAGGAGCTAAGTGCAAGCCCAACCCAGTAAGAATGAAGCGTCGCGCGCGTTTCTATCACCAGGTCGAGAACCAAGTCGCCGCCCTACAGGAGGTGATCGAATTGCTCAAAGCTGCTGGCGCGGTCGAGGACGACGAGGCGGAGAGTGCAGCTCCAACGTCTTCCATGCTGTGGTCGTCGGCGGCGGACGAGGAGGCCTCGTCAACGCTGGAGACTGCAGATGAAAGCATGATGGAGATGGGTGCGGCAGCGGATGACGAGCGGGGCAGTGGTTCAAATGAGTCGGATCTATGGCCGCGGGCCCAGGTCGTGGTAAGTGGCTAAGTGGTAAGCGAGGTATTGGGTTTGGGGGGGATTCTCCGGGGTGTCGTTTGGCTGTGTCCCATCAAAAAGAGGTCAGCACCTCGCTGGAGGAAAGGCTGGCGCTCGCGCCTTTTCGCGGTCGGCAACCAAGCTTGGCACTCTTGCACCCTATAGCCGACAGCCAAGCACCACCATGAGCGAATTCCTTTGCCTTACTTTCAGGACTATGATCACCACTGTAGTAGTACTTTAATAAGAAAGCTTCATCCCGTTCCCGCGTCGCTCAACCTGCCGGCGTTCCGTCCTTCAGCTCCCAACGCCACCCCCTACCCCCACTGCCAGCCACAACGAACGGGGCAGCTCTGAAACCGCTTGGCGCTGCGGGTTCCGAGTGCTTTAAGGCATTTACCAGTTGCTCACTTACCACGCGGCCCCTTCATACGAGGAGCTCGCTCAGAAGCTCGAGACCACGACCAGGGGAGTCGCATCCTTGCGGCTGACGAGTCCTGCAATGCAGGAGGCGCTCTCGACTTTAAGAATGTCAGCGGCTGCGTCTGCGGATGCTGAGCGCGAGCAGGCCGCGAGCCAGGGACAAGGAGGACTGCGCCAGGGTCAGGGAAGCGGAAGCGGAGACACTTCAAGCGGTGGCGACCTTCCGACGGCAACCTCCTCCGGTTCAGCATCCGAGTCGCACGGTAATCATCCTCGTCGACGTTCTGCTGAAGTTGATGATGATGACTACGAATTCGAATCGCATCCGTGTTTGGGCGGCTGAAGATTAGCTTGAGCTTCGAGCGGTATAGCAACAGTGAGCTGTAAGTTTAGAGTAGCCGACTAGTAACGGAAACGGCTGGGGCTGCCAGAGCTAGATTTGCTATAGCATTAGCTATACAAGCTAGAATAACAAACATGAACAGCCACAGGCCGCTGTCCCTGTCACTAAAAAATAAGTATAAAATGAAATTGAAAACCATATTAACCATGTATAATCTACGTACTTGAGCTTGATGATGAAGAGCATGACGAGCTTGGCTATATGCCGCGTGTAGCTACTAGTCCTAGTCGTAGACGTAGTACTAGTATATTCCGTTGGACTTGGTCTTGGATTCGGATCGTAGAATCGGCCAAAGGGCCGGAGGATGCAGCCGCGCAGATGACCACCGGTGGAGGCTGTGGCAGGAGCTAAAAAAGGCGCTTCAGCAACAGCATGCACACTACAGACACAGCCGCTAGAAGGCTGCCATAGGCTACAGCACGATCTTGACCATGTTGCGCACCAACTACATGTACTTACACTACTTACGCCACAGCACACAGTCGAAAATCGAGGGCGTCGCTCGACCCTAGCGCAATAAGACAACTACACCGAATAGAAACACGAGGCGGAGAACATCAAGTAGTGCGCTAGGCTATTACTATGTATGAATGTATCTAACTAGTACTTAGCGTAGAGGTAGAGAAGACCAGGGGGTCACTGGTGTGCACGTCCGGCTTTCTTCAGAAGTCGTCGGCCATGTGAGCAACAGAAGATACTTATTCTCGTAGGTAAGTCGATCTATTCTCTGCTCCTCAGCAGCTCTTCCTGCAGCTCGCTGTAACCAAGGACATCCTGAGACAGCCGCAAGTGTCACGAGCACACTTGTGGCGCAGCGCAGACAATGCCAGAATGTTCCCGCTGTCCAAAGTATTGAGCTAAAAAGTTCAACTTCAACTTGAGCAACCAAATAAAACAACAACGGGCAGCGCCGCGCCTAGTAGGCTTACCCTTACTCGGTTAAGCAATATATGCGCCCCCCTCGCTTCGTTCGGCTTCTGCTCGACGTTCTACCAGTCCTAGTGGATGCTGACGGTGACGCGGTAACATATTGCAGCACCCCGAACAAAGTTCAAAGCCCAACTAATACCTTGTAATATGACAATGCATGACTATGACACAGGTAGACCTAGGAGCAGAGAGATGTCAACCCTGAACACAAAGGAAAGACCAAGCAGTTGTGGGTCGCCACCACTAGGGAGATAAAAAAGCCATTCAGAATCTGAGCCTTTAGTTACATACTGACGCAATTGATTCCAAGTATTCGCTCTTCAACGAACTAATCAGCGCTCTTTTGCGCCTAGAACCCGACTCACCAGAGCCCATACTTGGGGATTGAGTGTAGGACAGTTTTAGTGAAATTCTAACTCGGCCTACGCGTACGCTCACACAAAACGAAGGCCAGAAAAAAGTGGCAAACCTGTAAGCCTCCGCGGAGCACTTTTGCAGAAGTCTTGCGATCATTATGGGATCGGTGGCCCCGATTGCATATTGGGTCAGCACGACGAAGACTGCACTAGCACGCAGGGGCGGAAGTCCGCAGAAGTTACTTTCGGGACGGAAGGAGCGTCAACATAAAGCGTCGTCGTCTCTTTGGTGTGGTGTATGAATAAATGCATAGGCCTACATGATCTCTGAGATAGAATGGAGGTCTCGGTGGAGTCGGAGGACTGGGACAGACGAGCACATGATCTTAATCAACAAAGCTATTCCTAAACCGGTAGGTCAAGATCTTAACGTCGATCCATCTCGATTGCGGTTCACGACGATCAAAGAAACTCAAACAAACCACATCAACGGCGTGCACCCCTGCGAAAATCAGTGATTCTCGCAGGGGTGCGCGCCGGTGATGTTGCGTGTCGATCAGTTGGAAGAGCAAGTGTACAACTTCGGTATCGGTTTACTTGCTTCGGCTTCATCCGGTTAGCAAGTAGCTTTTCTCCTTTTCTCGGAGTCGGAATTAACGTTAACCTGCACCAGAGAAAAGAAACGCATTGACTCATAGGTCCGAATGTCAATCATCACACTCAGAACAAAAACAGTTGACGAGACCAGCAAGGATCATCGCGAAGGTAGGATCGATCATAACTTCAGCAGAGACACGCAAGTAGTAGAAGATTAAAGCTTAAGGTATAAATATAAAAATAAAGTAGAAGTACTAAAGGCAGCTGCACTGCCCTCTATGCGACCTGCCCTCAAGCTCAACGACAGTAGGGGTACTAGAGCTGCTTGTTTATTGTCACCAGCACTTTGGCCTTGCGGCAGGGAGAACAAGATGGCTCGATTCCATCTTCTTTTGTGCCACCTGCTGCATCTCAGCTTCTGCAACGCTGCCGGACCGACGTCGGCGGCAGGAGTGGTCGCGGGATCGCGACCGGAACTAGAAGGACAAGCAGTTGAAGTTGTGGATTCTAATCATCCTCGCAATTATGGTGCCGCCCCCTCCAACGACGTCGTCCTCGAGGAGGAGTGGCATGCTGCCGCTTCTTCTCCCATTCAGATGGAAATGACGCAAGTCCAAGTGCCCGCTTCAGAAGTTGTGCCTTCTTCTTCGGAAAGAGCACCGTCTCGACCTCCCGCCCGCCGCCTCCGTTCCGCGGAGATGCGGCTTATCCATGCATTCAATTTTCTGCACTACAACGGGAGAGCGGGGCAGTTTGCGAAAGACAACCAGCGTGAGTGCCGGATCTGTCAGGGCAAGATGGTTGCGGACGCTTCGAGGAATCGGTATGCTGCGCCAAGAAAAAAGTACCAACAGCCCGTGGTGGTCCTTTCTTGTGGGCACACCTTGTGCCGCCACTGCGCGGAACGGCAACGGCGAGACTCTGCAGCAGTGCAGTGCTGGTCCTGTCGCAGGGAAGCAACGTGGGTTGTACATGAGCACATGGAACATGGCGATAGAATCAGGGCTGCGCGACTTCTTGCTAATATGATCGATTCGGATGGTGCTGAGAGTGACGAGGAAGAGGAAGGTCAGGGAGAGCCCGACCTAGGAAGGTCGCCGCAGTCGGGGGCCGAGCCCGAGGTTGGCGAAGAGCAACAAGGACAGGTAGAGGAGCAAGAGGTTGCCTCCACGTACGCTGCGCTGGAAGAAGGTACCCGTGGAGCTTCTTCGTCGGCGTCTCCTGCTCCGCTACCGCTTTTGGGTCCGCTATCTCCCTGGGATCGCGCCACGTCAATGCTTCATCGCCTTCCTACTTGGCGGACGCCCTCTCGCTCTCTGTCTCGGCATGATGTGCCTAATTCCAAGAGCGCCGCCGTGGCGGCAAAAGCGAAAGCTACGCCGCGAGGACGTCGTGGGGGTGCGTGGCCTCCTCGACGGTCGAGCACCGACCAGTGGCAGGCGCAGGAAAGCAAGCTGGACTACAGCATCATGTTGGGAGCGTGTTTGCAAGGCTTGGATTGTTGTGTCGACGTCGACGAGGCCAAGAACGATGCAGAGGGAGCAGACATGAAGAACACGGAAAGCGACCCACCACCAGTGGATGCCGACGAAGCCGAACAAGAAGAAGGCGGGAAGCTGCAAGAGGGGCGGGGAGAGCGACATTCTGCAAAGGAAGAAGCCGCCAGATCAGACGGTGACGAAGAGCTTCCCGCCCGGCCAGCATCCGGCAGCAGCTCCTCCGCTGCAACGCCGTTACTGTCAAAGAAACACCGCCAATCACAAGAAGCTGACGCGGATGAACAACCAGCGGGAGGTGGAGCGGCGCCACGCCTCTGCCATGACTTTGCGCCCGGCGCCGGGTCTTGCCGTTCTTGCCGAGAGGAGCTTTGTCCCTGGCAGCAGTGCTACCCGCAGGCCCTGAGCGTGGCGAGAGATATGGATCCGATCCTCAGCGTTTTTGCTGAGGCGACGCCGACCGCGCCAGAGGAGATGAAAGTCGTGGTGACCGACGAAACGCGTCCCGAGCTTTGGCAACAGGCTTTGGCGTACGTGAATCAGGAGCAGGACCGGTACGAGAGGATGGCGGAAGAGGCCGGTCTTCAAACAAAGCCCCGTCGGTCCGTGTCCTCGTTCCTGCAATTCCGCGCCGTCGTAGATTTGCTGGATCAGGTTGGGTTTGCCGCTGTGGCCCGCATCCTCTACCGCCAAATGCGCTTGATCTACAACGGGGACAACGAAGGGGACACGATGCTGCAACTCGAAGCCGCATTTTGGCGTGTGGCGAACCAGGAATCAGTACGAGAGCGGAAAGAGATGCCGCTGCATTCCGAACGTGGCCGGGGTGGAGCCGGCAGTACGAGTATAATGGAAGCTGCGGCTGCCCCGTCGGCGTCGGCGCAGTCGGACCCAGGAGGGTCCGCAGAGAGAGAGACCGACGAATCGGCGTCGGCCTGGTCCCACCAAATTTTTAATAACGAGTTGGAGCAGCTGGAAATCGGAGGAGAATGGCACTCCTTGCTTGATGGAGAGCGAGAAGGTGAAGAGGGGGCTGCTCCAGCACCAGTTCCAGATGAAGTTCCTCACACTCAAGAGCTCGAGCTGACGCTGACGGATCAAGAGGAACAAGCCCGGCCTCGGTGCGAAGAGGAGGAAATGCGACTGCATCTCACGACCTCGTCGGAGGACGAGGTCGAGGAGGAGCCAGCTACGCCCTCCCAGATCTCTTGGAGGGACTTTACCTCCACCCATCCATCCTCTGGCTCCGGCAGCGCGGATCCAAGAAACGCACGCCCTCCTGGAGGTCCCAGCAGGGGGCGAGGAAGTCGAAGTCGTGGTCGCGGTCCCCGAAGGAGACACGGAGCTGAAGACGCAGCGAGGGAGCTCCTGGAAGACATTGGATTCGAGCCCACGACACGGACGCAGCGGCGTTCCCTTTCGAGAGCTGCCGGCGGAGGTACTGGCAGCTCGTCGTCCGCCTCCGCGTCCGCTCTCCCGCGGGCGGATCAACTTCTCAGCCGCGTCCACGAAGTCTGCGCGTCGGCCTGTCAAGCCGCGGCTTGCACCCTCAACGCGGCGGG
>RXOD01006418.1:0-10409 GCA_005223375.1 Amoebophrya sp. AT5.2
GGCGGTGGCCGCCACCGCATCGACTCGGAGACGAGGGAAAGCCCGGCAGCTCTCCCGAGTCTGCGTCGTGTTTTTCCAGAGGATCCAGCTGTACTTCCCGCGGCAAGGGCAACACGAGAGGCGATCGAGTTGTCCCCGCGCCTGCATCCGCACCGCCAGCGGGCGGTAGAAATCTTAATCTTCCGGGGGTCTCGACGCACTCTTGACCGGACGACTCCAATAACAGGCTCTCCTTCTCGAAAATTAGCCGTTTGATCTTTTCGAGAGATTTCGCCCGCTCCGTTCTTTCGTCGTGGCGCGGAAAACCCCCCGGAACGACTATCGCAGACCTGCCGTAATCGTCCCGCGGGGGCCGCGCGACGACGAAAGCTCCGGTCGAGACGGAGGACACGGAACTTTCGTCGTCGCCGGCCCCGCCCCACGCGCTTTCGTCGTCGATCTCGTCCCCGTGCTCGCGGAATGAACCTCGCCCGCGCACTGTAACAGGAGGGGCGGGAAGACGAAAGGGTTGAGCCACGCAGCGGACCTCGATCGCATGCGGCAACAGGTGCGGCGGCATCCCCTTTTCCCGCCCCTCCCGCACCTTTCGCTCCGCGGCACGCTTCTCTTCCCGCGCCTTCATGCGCTTCTCGTGGCGGTCGCGTCTCTTTTTCGCGATTTTGTGCTGGCGGTTTTCGTCCCACTTTTTCTGCTTCTGCTTCGTCCTCTTCGGTTCTTTTTCTACTTGGGCGGGTGCTTCTGCTTCAGCCTCTGCTTCTTCTACTTTTACTTCTACCTCGGGTTCAACAGCCGCTCGTATCTTCGACTTCGGCACGACGTCGACCGCTTCCGCTGGTGCGACATAACAAGATTGAGATCCTCGTCCTCGAGCAGATAAGGACGAGCGGGACGTCGTGGTCGAC
This sequence comes from Amoebophrya sp. AT5.2, assembly GCA_005223375.1. Classification (NCBI taxonomy): domain Eukaryota; class Dinophyceae; order Syndiniales; family Amoebophryaceae; genus Amoebophrya; species Amoebophrya sp. AT5.2. Next base: position 903 of record RXOD01006418.1, read on the forward strand.
CTCGACCTCAATGATCTCGTCATGGAGAAATTGGTTTGACCCCGTTCTTGAGCCTCGTGTAGTCGCTCGTAGGCTTTCGCTGACACGGCAAGTCCGACCACCGGCGCGCAGCAGAGCGGGTGCGGGCCGATTGCCGGTTGCGGGTCATCTTGAACCGTCGACGTCTGCTCGGTAACAGTTCGCCTATTTGGGGGCGAAGCTCGGTCCTGCGACCATCGAGGAGTTTTTTGGGGGCTTACTGCCGCCTCCGCCCCCGTATCGGTGTCGGAAGACGAGTGCCGATCGCCTGTGTCGGAAGGCCGAGCGACGAGACGCGTTGGACGCCCCGCGCCGTCCCTGGTGTCGAAAAGAAAAAAAACAATTTTGTAAACAAATTCGCAGGAGCTGACAGGAGGGAAAGAGTTGAAGAGCCGCTTTCCTATTATAAAAGTCTTGGATCCTACTTGCGTGCGTATAAAACTTAGCTAATACCAATAGCGAGTAGCGACAGTGTCTGTGACCTGCAGCCGGAGGTGAACCTCCGTCGAAATCAAGAGTACTACCTGCCGCGCGCTGCACCGCCGTATCTGCTTCGCAGCCCCCATGATCGGATGAACTTCTGCGTCCACAGCTGGTAGCTTTTTCCCGCGACTGGCTTTTTCCACGCGACCCCGATGTTCTTCGCCGCCGTTAGCATAGATGAAGTAGACCCGTCGGCATGTTGACACTCCGCGATGAAGTCCTCCCGGTAGCTCCGACGCAGCCACTTCCTCATCCGCCGCAGTTTTATCATCGCTTGTGCGGGCGTCTTGGTAAAAGGCGTTTTACTTGTATAGCCTCGCGCCTCCATGAACACCTCTAACTCGTCCACCTCTTCATTCTCCGACGAGTGCGGCGAAGCCCCTCCATCCAACGAGTCGAAAGGTGACGTCGCGGAAGACGACTCGTATGCTCGGGCCAGCTATAGTAAGTTTAAGTAGCTACTTCTTCTGGCGGACTTAATGAAGAAGGGGGTGACTGCATACGCAGACAGTAGTGCACTAATGAAGCTAAGATCATCAACATCCGTGGTTGTGGTGTCGCTCGCTGGTCCGGAGAATTCGCCCAAGTGTCGACCAGCAGTGAACGTATAACGCGCGGTGTAGTGAACCAGGTGCACTTCTAGCGGACTTTCTTAAAAAAATATAAAAATTGGAAGCGGGTCTTTGCAGGCCCCTTCCAATGGGTCCTGGAGGCGTGCTGCCTGCGTAGATCGGTGTAGAAAGGCGGCTCCCGCCCCTCTCCCTCAAGATTGCTGAGTCCCCACGACCATGAAAATGGGGCATCTGCGAAATAACCGCCCGGCGCGATCAGAGCGCCTTGACGCACTCGCCACTTATACGCAGGAAACTCGTTGCCAACGCCATCTAAGCGGACCCTTTCCCTAGTACTGTAGTACTTCTCTGTTTCTTTTTACCAACTGCCTATTACAGTTACTTACTTACCAGCTGGCTCCCGCATATCTCCCAGCACGAAGCAGCGTACATGTCGAGTCCGTGCCTGCGCACTTTCGCCAAAAACGCATCCCCATGCTTGGGCTTCTTCTTCCTCTTTTCCTTCTTGCTCGTGTAGTTTCCAGTCTTCGCGTCTAATCGGAGGTGTGCAGCTGGCGCTGAAGAGAGAGGTGGGTGTGGAGGTGGGGAGATCGAGACTGCGTGTTTCGCTTCCTTTAGAGATCGAGACTGCGTGTTTCGCTTCCTTTCTGCCTTCGCTTTCAACCGCATTTTTCCACCCAACTGCTGCAGGGTGGCGCGCAACTGCGAGTCGAGCCGCAGTCGCCGTTTTGCTTCTAATCCTAGCTGCTTCGCCGGAAAAGGAAATGAGTTCGACGGCGTTGCTCCTCTTCCGCCCATCTTTCTCTCGTACATGCTCTTGTCAAACCGCCGCAGATTCTCCGCAGACAATCCAGCAGTTTGGATTTCTGCATGAAGAGCACCTTCTTCCTCGCCCTCTTTCTCCTCCTCGTGGTCGGAGGTGGTACTTCTCGGGCGAGATGCACCTTCCTCGTCGTCCTCGCTCGGGCGAGATGCACCTTCCTCGCCCGATGATCTTCTTCGCGGTGGCGGTCCTGGTTCGCGACGCGGCGAGATGAACGACCCTTCGCCTCGAGCATCTTCTGACAACTGGCGACAACAATGACGCGAGGACGAGGAGACCGATGGTCCCCGCCCATCTTCACTTTCATCTTCTTGATGGCGGGGCGGGACAAGAATCTTCAGGCGTTCCTGATGTCTGGGACTTTCGGTCAAGGGGTGCGGTTTCTCTTTATTTCGTTTCATCCGGTCATACGGGTGCGGCTTTCGTTCTGGAGGAGCGGTGGCGAGCGCACCCCCTTGTTCTTGGCGGGGACCCTCCTTGTTCTTGAGGTCGAGGGCGACGGGGGTCGTCCTCCCGAGAGGATGAAAACGCTGCTCGAGCAGAGCGGGAACAGCAGGATGATCTCCAGCACGCTGTTGCCTCTCCAGCAGCCTCTTGTTGAGTAGCGCCCTCAGCTGCGCCGTCGTCATCGCCTCGCGCGCCTTTTCCTCTTTCAGGGCCTGCGCGTCCCGAATGCGCAGCTCCTTCTCCACAGCCGCCCGTTCCCGTTCCCGTCTCTCTCCCACGGACAGCTCCGACCAAGAGGAAGAAACCGTTCTTTCCGAGGAAGAAATTCTAATATCGGAAGATGCTGAAGAAAAAGAGGACCCAGCACCTTCATCTTCTACTTCGTGTTCGTCCTCCTGCTGCTCGTCCTGGGACGACTCGACCAGCGATATCCTCGTCGGACAGCTAATCCTTGAGCCTGTACTCGTCGGCGTCAGCTGTTGTGCATCGGCATCCTGCCCGTGGTTCACCACCTGAAGAAAATCCCGCTCGCCCCCCTCCTTGCAGAGGTTCATCTTGCCAGATGGTTCGTACAATCTGTCCATCGATTTTTCGTCGTCACTGACTGCACGGTGAGCATCACCCAGCCCTCCCGCACGACCTCCTGGGCGTGCTCGCAGTCGGCCTCGCGGCCCATCAGAAACTTCACGTCCCTGCTCGTGATCTTGTTGATGTGGATATCGATATTGTTGATAGCCAGCGGAGACAGCGTCTGCAGCCGCAGCACTGGTACCAACAACGTCGTCAGCCTCAGCAGCCGCCCAGCAGGCGGGCGAGGATCCTCGACGCTTCTCCGAAGGCTCGCCACTCTGTCTCTGCTCCTCCTCCTCCGTCGGTGCATCGTCTTCTTGGTTTTCATCATCACGGCCCGGCCCGTCTGAAAGCGGGGGGGAGGGCGTATGCTCCCAAGAACGGACGGGCCGACGGCGCTGACCAGCAGCACGTCGGCGCTCCTGCTCATAATCGTCTGAGTCTTCTGCTTCATCACGGCGGCGTGGCTGGGAATAACGATCGTAGTCTTGTTCCGGATCGCCGCCGGAGGACAAGTTCCGGAGCACGCGGCCGCGGGGATGAAGACGCCGCGACACATTCACATCCGCTCCGACCTCGTATTCCGACGACGACAGCTCCGATCCCGACTGACGCTGTAGTTCACAACTGTACTCGTGCTCATCATGCTGCCTCTCGTAGAAGTACTCATCAACGGCGGCCGCGTGGTTCCTCCGGCTCTGGTTCTTGGGCGGTTCTTTCGCGGAAGTCATCGGGTTCGTACGAGGCGGACCTGAAGAAAGCTGGGCCGAAGGCAGGCTCGCGGTGGATGAAGAACGGGACTGCGTGTCGTGGAGCCGGCTTTTCTGCTGCTGGATGTGAAGCGATCGATCAGGAGATGCGTCGCTGCCTGGCGCGTGATTTCCCTCTTCATCACGAATTTTTCGGTCGTGATGAAGTCGAGGCCTCGTCGACGACCCGGGGGCGATCGATCCCGATGGCGAAGAGTCCCGCTTCTTCTTTGACTTTTTCTTCTTTATTCCGCAACTTCGAGCGCGACTGTCGACGCCGGCACGGCTCTCGCCAGACTCCCGCCTCTGCTTCTGATTACTTCTAGGACCTGCTTTTGTCCTCCCGCTTTTCCTTTTCTCTTCCTTCTTTCGCTTCTTTTTCTCGTCCTTCTTCATCTTCCGCTGCTTCTTTTGCTTCTTATCCTCTATATCGACGTCCACATTCATATCGATGCCACGTCGCCAGCATTGACGGCGCAGCTGCTCGACCACGGCGCAGAGGTCCTCCTGCTGCGGAGGAACACGAGGAGGACGAGGCCCCGGATCCTCCTGCTCCGCTTCGCGACGCCGGAAGGAGCCCTCGAACGCCCCCTGGAGCGTTCCGTTATGCCGAGGGAACCAGAACCAAATGGTAAACCAGAGCAGGTGGCATAGCTAGGCACTGACTAGGCAATGAGTGTGCGTTTCTTGTTGTAAGTGGGGAGTGCCCATGAAGGCGAGTGCCGATGAAGGCGCCCTGAAGCTTCCTACCCGGCGTTCAGAGGTCGGTGCCCCATTCGATGGCGAAGGTCGTAGGGACGGCAGGGCGGCGAGCCATTGCGCCTGCGAAAGTGTTGTAATTGTATAGCGGTACTACGGTCAAAGGGCGCCAGGTTTGAGTTTCACTTTCACACTCACTCTCCTATTTACCAGCTGGTGCTGGTCCCCCGAGCGTATGCGTCCAGCGACCTGCTCTCCTCGAGCTCGTCGTCGTCGGGCTCCGGGGGGCGTGGTTTTTGAAAAGGATGCTCCGGCTTCGCAGTGCTGGTGCCCGGATCGCGTTTTTGCGATGACGAAGAAGAAGAGTTGCCCGCGGTTGTTGTCCCGGACGGGGGACTGGGAATTTCCGTGCCCGTGCGGTTAGCTTTCATAGTAGTTGCAATTGGTAAAGATACTTACGTAGTAGTTCTTCTACCCAGCGCTAGCTTCTAGTTGCAGACGCAGTTGCAAGTCGTCGCAAAATAAAAACGAAATAAGTGGCGTTGTATGCCACAGCTTCAACTTCTATACTGACATATGTGGTGCTTTGGTCCGCACGCGCACCTCCTTGGGTTTAAACCAAAACCTACAGCTACGATGCTCACGGTCGTGTTCGAAATCTTTAAGCGAAGGGTCTAACTTTAAAAATCAGGGAAGTCTCGATATTGTTAGATCTAGCGAAGATCGGTTTTAGCTACGTCTTAACGTCGTTCAACGATGACAGCTTCTCATTCAAGCAGCAACTTGACGGCTCAGACTACGACGCACATTACGGAAAGCAACCTGGTGGGATACTTAGGTATCAACATCAGAAAGTGAAAGTACTAGCAGGCTACTAGCTACGATCGCAATCTTCTATACTGCGATTATCAACTACCACTACGGCACCACGAGCCACCCATTGATTTCTGGAGAAAGAAAGCAGGGTCCATCAACAGAAACCGAATGAAAGGGGTAGGGGGGGGGGTCCCGACCAACCTTAGCCTCACAACTACTTCCTTTATTTTTTCGAGGGGAAAAGAACGAAAAAAGCGCACAGTGGATAATCGATTCTCACTCTCGGGGGAGAACGGGCAGCGAGCATTTGGGTGATCAAGTTGTACAGATCGTGAATCTTTGTGCCACGATGAACAAGTGCAGGATCGTAGTTCGTCTCTCGACAAATCAAGCGTAGCGAGGGACCACGATCGGCCGCGCGTTATCGATCCGACCGAATCAGTAAACGAGGCGACTGGTTGACACTTGGTGTACGGAACGGGAAGACAACTGGCTGAGAACCCGTCTTGAGAACCCCCACCCTGGATGCATGTCCGGGCGATCAACATTTTTACTTTTCTCTATCTTCACGTTCTCTTTTCAATGTTGTAGTTAATGTTCTCGAAGAAGTAATAAGCGTGCTGCGTAGAGGAGGCGGGCGCTGCGCTCCCTCTGATGTGGCGATGTAAACAGATCCAGCTTCTCCACAGCTTGTGGGCATGATAAATATGTTCGCAGGAGGGGTGCCCTTTTTTGCCTATGTTGTCATATGGGGGGATCGGTCTATGCTTCGTCGATGTAGCTCGTGCGTACTAGTAACGTTTACCCCTCTCGATCGGATCGATTGCGACTCTCGTGGGGATTGCCTTTGCCTTTCGCAGAAGCGCTTCTCTCCATCCCATGAAGAGCAGCGGCTTTCGCGTTTATCAAAACTTACCAATCCACGCCCCTGTCCAATGTCGCCGCTCCACCCTCCAATCAGTGCGGTCGGAACCACTGGAGCGGCCAGTCAGTTCCTCACCCTCCAACCTCCAGTGGGCCACGGAATGGGAACGGAGAAAGAAACCCCGCTCCTACTGGTGCCGCGTAAACAGCGCTCAGTGGCAGGCCCACGGGCACTTGAAAAGCACCACACACCTGGAAATTCATGGGAAACCCACTTGGAAAAAAAGGTGGAGCGTCAGCGGCCATCAATTGTGGTTGTGCTTGTCCGTCTCCGGCGACACGCCCGGGCGGCATCGGAGCTTGCGCGATCGGAAGCGAACATCTGTTGCGCTGCTCTGTTGAACTCGAACTGCTCCCGCTCCCCGTGGGTTGGACCCCTCCATTAGCCCCGTTCATGTCCATGCCCATGCCCGTGTAGTACACGTCCATCAGACCTTCCCTCCGACCATCCTCGAGTTGCTCGATCCATTCCGTCAATTCCGGCAGCAGCCGCGGCTCGGGGTCGATGAATTTGTAAATGCCGCCCGTCCTGCTCGTGCTACTGCTCTCGGCTCCTCCTAGTTGTAGCCATGGGTCCCGCGTCCACAGCGATAGCGAACTCGTGATCATGCTGGGATGGTCCTCTCCGTTCCACGGGTTTTTCGTCCGAAACCCAGAGCCGAGCGGAACGTTGCGGACGAGCTGGACCAGAATCGACGCGTGGGGTCTGGGCGAGGAATCTCGACACGATGCAGGGGGGCTGGGAAATGGCAGGGGGTCGGCGTGGCCGAGTCCGATCGTAGAAGGTGTAGGAGCTTGCATAATTCCGCGGAAGTACTTAAGAAACTCAAGCAGCAATGTCTCCGCGGCGGGGACCGGCTTCCTGGGCCTGGTGACCTGTTCCAAGTGGTACCCGTTCCAAGGGGTTACTGAGTAGTAGCCGCCCTGCACCAAAAACTGCATAAACGCCAGCAAATGCCGGAAGGTGGGCATCACTTCGAAGGCACCCTTGTGGCTCGTCCCCACAAACTTTCGCTCCTTCGCCCCGGAGAAGAACATCCGTCCCACGTTCCGCACCGTAGGGTGGGAAGAAGCGAGGCGCTGCGTGTCGCCCAGTTTCTGTCGTTGCACGGGTCCGAAATTGTTCACCGTGAGGTCAATTTTGAAGGAAAGCCATTGTTCTCCAGTAGCCAAGTCCAACAAATCCTGCCGCACAAGAATGGTTCCTTGCCCCAGAACGAAGCGGCGCGCCGCGTCGTGGTCAATCTTTAGGGAGGACCACTTCATCCACACCTCTCCCGTCCTCGCTTGCCGCAAAATCACTCCATCACGTGGTCCCTGAATCATCTCGCGCGCCAGGTTCTCTAGGAGCCAAAATTTGCAGGGGAAAGCATCGAAAGGGCTCGTAGTGCCATCCACCGCCTCGCGCCCAGCACAGAGCGAAACAGGCAAACCAACATAGTGGGACGGCATCGGATACTGTGACAAGTCTTGGTCTGTGTGGGGGGCGGACACTTCCTCCCCCCCCCAGCTCTGAGTGTTTTCGAGTCTTGTTCTAAAGTTATCGCGATCCACATCCACTCGCTCCCAGTCGCGTTGCGTTGGCGCAGGTCCCCCAGCGTCTGGCTTGTTGAGCTCGTCCGGTAAGGTTCCGTCTCCCGTGGTATGCAAGACGCATCTCGTGGCCGTGTCGCTGCTGTCACTATTTTCGGGCAGCTCTGGCGTGAAGGAGTAGTCGACGTCGCTCTTCTCCGTCGCAAACCCGGAAACCGCGGAACCGAAGGCGTCCGCGCGGACCTTGCACCGTTCTAGAACTGAGCCGGCTTCGCTTCTCAGGGTGGAGAAGTAAGTCTCCAACGCGGCGCGGACCGCCGGATGACCAGCCACCACCTGCTGGTCAAAGATCATCCGATCCGCTGACGCCTTCGCCGGGGACTGCTGTTGAAGGATCTGACGAATGCTGTTCAAGGGTGGTCTGCGCTCAAACTTCCCACCGAGGCCTTCCCACCACTCCCTCGAACGGTCTTCCCACCACTCCCTCCGAACGAACGCCTTGCGAATAACTCCCTTCGACGTCGACCGCGCCGGCTGAGGGAACTCGCCCCGAACGTCATCAACTGATAAGGTCAATAATTCGCCCTCGATCTTCTTCCATTTAGTTTCCGGCTTCTGATTGTGATGAGAATCCTAAGTCTTTCCTTCGGTTCAAACCTAGAATCCGCGCCGTCGGCGCATGAGTTTCCGCCGCCGTCGGCGTATGAGTTTCCGCATTGAAATGGAAATGAATGGAAAACGATCGCCCTAGAGCGATGCGGAACGCGAACGAGCCAGAAGACTTTCACTAATCATTTTGCAATAGGTAGAGGATTGCAGGCCTGGTTTGACAAAATAAGGCACAACCCCGAAAATTACCTGGAACGTCGACGATCTCCCGAGGACTAACTCTAACGAGCCAACGGTCCAGGCCTCGTCTTGGCAGGGCTTGTGCGTGTTCGAAGTCCTTCGGCTTGGCACGTTTGTTGATGCTCCAACTCCCTCGGAAGTGGTGCCGCTCCAGCGGGGTGCCCACAGTGTACCAATTCCCTTCCGTCCCCAACCATTTCAAGCTTCGCCAGAAATCGTGCGGCGATTTCCAATGGTGCGTAATTGCGCCGACGTTGGCAACTGCTTCATCAGGTGAAAGTGAAACTTTCACGCGAAGCTCGTACCATAGCTCTTCTTCTGTGCCACCTGCTCCCCCCTGCTGGCGCAGATGCGAAGTCTGGGGATACAGAAACATGTAATCGACAGCAGTGTCCCTATAATAGGGCTCCAGCAAGGGCCTTTTTCGGTCCGCTGTACTATCGATCCCCGGGGTCCTGGTGTCACGGCGTGCATGCTCGTAACGGTAAGCCTCTTGAAGCGCGTTGGCGCATGCCTCCGCGGCTAACCGCTTGAAGCGCGTTAGCGCAGCCTTTTGGCGAAGTGGTGGCTCTTTTTTATCGTAGGGCAGTGCTTGCTTTTTGGTGACGTATTCGAGAGCTTCCACGGTTAAAAGGATGCTCTGACTCCCCGTTTTCTCCTTGGCGCGGAGGTCCTCGCCCTGGGCGACTGCTTCTGCGAAAAGAGGCCCGAGCGCCGCCTTGTAGAGAGCGTCTTCAAGTTCTCGCTCTTCATCAGGCAGCGCGCTTTGAGGAGCTCTGGCTCTGCTCAGCAGGTGCTGCAGTGTGTTCTTCGTGTCTAGGATGGAGCAACAGAACTGCTCTGCCGCGCTGATTGTGATTGTCTCCTGCGCCCCCCCCACCGAGGAGACCGACGAAGCCCCAAAATAGTGCGGAGCACTCTCTGTCGGGCGAACAGCCACCACAGCGGTGGGGATGGATGCCGCTGCTTCGCCAGTTTGGGGGGCGTTTGTGGCCCACCTACTTTCCGAGCTTCGCACACTCTC
>RXOD01006419.1:0-10409 GCA_005223375.1 Amoebophrya sp. AT5.2
AGGACGGCCTGCCGCGGCCAGGTCTAGCCGCTTCCCTTGAGCCGTAGATCCACCGCTCGTCTGCGTTGTGGCGCGGCCAGCTACTAAGAAGCGAAGTCTGGCGCATGCTCGAGGCAAATAGAACCGCTAAAAAGTACCGACGATGACGCACAATCCTTTTTTCCCACGCAGGAACCAAAACAAAAACAGTACTGTGAACGGCGCCCCATGCAAACCTCGCTCCAGCATGCTATTGCCCGACGTTAAACGCCCGATCAGGCTGGCACATACTAATGCGCGCCCAGCTTCTTGCCGCGGGAGGACACCAAAACGCCCTCGATCGGCCAGAACCTAGTGCGAGGCGCCTCCTGAGCCGCAACCCCGCTGGCTCCGGCGCAGTTCCTCCGGGGGCTGCGCCGGGTGAGCGTGGTGGGGCTGAAGAGAGCAGCGACATGCCCGCTCACTACAGCGCTCAATGAATTCACTTAATATGATCGTAATTCCTATTAATTTCCGACGGCATCTGGGTCCGTGTCAGTGGATATAATTGCATGGTAACACCAGGCTTTCTTAGTACTAGCTGTAACACTCATATTGCCGCGCGCGTTCTTCCTCGCGGTGGATGCGATTTTTCAGGTCCGCGACGTCGCGCTGGTACCGTTCGCGGAGCCCGAGGACGTGCTCCCGCATATCGCCGGACACCAGCTGTCCGCCCGACCCCTGCACCGCCTGTTGCAGGTCGCGCAACTCCTCTAAGTGGTCCCGCTGCCGCCCCGCCAGCTCCCGCTTCAGGTCCTGCACCGAGCGGGAGGCGGCGGCGAGTGTTGGAGGGCTGCGCGAGTTCGTGTTGGAGGCGGGACTGCCGCGGCTTCTTACTTGGGACCCGGGTCGACTTCTGGAGGGGTTCGCGTAGGCGGAACTGCGGGAACCCGCGAACCGCCGACCGCTGGAGCCCCCGCGCCGGCCAGCCGTGGTTATTATTCCTGATGCACTGCCGTTCGCGGCGCCGTGATTCCATGGCCTAGCGGAACCGAGGCTGCGGCCGCGGGGTTTTTTGCCCTTGCGCGGGTTGTAACTGCTACCTCCTGCGCGGTCCCACACGCCCTCCATAATGTCTAGCGTTGCTGGCAGCATCGGCACGCGCGCGTGCGCCTGCGGCGTCGCCAGGCCGGAGGCGGCCTCGTTTCCGTCAGCGGCCGGCTTTCGCGATTTTATTTGTGCGTCGGACGGGCCCGCACGTCGGTCTTTTTTCCGCCCGCGCTTGCCGCTCCGCCCTCGGCGGTCCCGCGAGCCGCCTCTTCTGCCACGCCGGCCCGCTCCCGTCGACGAGCCATCGCTTCGCTCTTCCTCGGACCCGTAGGACCCGCTCGCGCCAGATGAAGTAGAGCTCTCCTCTTCCTCCCTCCTCGTCAGGCGCGCCGTTTCTTCCGCCGTTTTCATTTCCTTCATCGCTTTGTATTTTTCCGCTTCTGCCTTTGCTAGCTCCACTGCTGTGTCCAGGTCCTTCCGCGCGTTCTCTAGTTTGAGTTTCCGCACCTCGTTCCTGTACTCCTCTTCCTTTTTGATGCTTTCCTGGATCTCGAGCAGCTCCTTGCGGTAGGTCACCTTCAAGGCGTCGATCTCGCCGCGCAGCTTCTGGTTCTCCACCTCCTGCTCGCGGAGGCGCTCCAGCGCAAGCCGTTTCAACTCGTTCCGCGCGGAGTTGGACGCGACTGCGGGCTTCAGCTGTTCCGCCTGGCGCAGATAGAGGTCGCGCAGTGGGGAATTCGTATCTGTCAGCGCGCGGGGGGAGGGCTGCGGAGAGGTCAGGTACTCGTCGACGGCCCGCCGCACCTCGGGGTGCACGAGCCTGGTAAATCATTGCCCAAATTCATGAACTCACTGTGAACGATCGGATTCACTGTAAATCATGATCGGATTGTAGTGCGTCTCCATTACTGCGGAGGCCCCACCGGCGCCTCCAAGTCCAAGAAGAAAAGTAAGCGTGCAAGAAGTGTCCAACGATAATTTTTGAACACAAAATTCTAGTACCCCGCCCCCCCTGCCGGACTTGTCTCCACTGCGCTTCGTCTTTCGTCGGCACCGGTTGCGAGGGCCGCGTCGTCGCCCACCTCCGTTGCCCTAGAGATGACGTTGTCGCCTCCATGTTCCCCTCCGGCGAGCCTCTCCAGATGGCTACCTGGTTCGTCGACCCCATGGTCGACTCCCGCGAGCATCTCCGGCTGCATGTCGTGAAACTCCGCGACGCTCCCCTCCCCCCTCCGTCGCGCAGCGCCCCGACCGGAACCTGCCGCCCCACTAGTGAAGTTTTCAGCGACCGCCGACGCGCGGCTAGTTGTAGTCGCGCGCTGGGATGCTCTTGTGTGCGGGTTTGCCGTTGGCCGTACTGCTTGATCCTTTCCACCTCCACCTTGTTCTGCTTGCGCATGTGCTTTCTCGACGTTCTTCCCCCCAGAATCGTCTGCGGTGGGTTTTTTCGACTCCCGCGGCTCTTTGTGCCAAAGGTCGTCCGAAAGCTCAAAGCCCGGGGACGGCGACCTCGAGCTGTCGTGGCTCCGTCTCAACGCCTTCGCGATCTCGTCCGCGCCTTTGCTCGTGGAAGTACTCCGCTGCGCGGCCACACCCTTCGCCACCTGATCCTGCCGGGCAGCGGCGACCCTTTTTTTCCCTTCCTCCTTCATTCGTTTGCGCAGAGCTTCTCTCTCCGTCTCTACTGCGTCTCCGCGGTGTCGAGAATTCGCCTCTTCCTCGAGCCGTTTTTGCTTCACCGAGGCCTCCCGCAGGAGCTTGCCGATTTCCTGCTTGTCGGTTTCGGTCATGCCCGCGAGCACGGAGTCCCCGTCGGGACCCTGCAGCTTCTCCAGGAGGGACTCGTAGTGGGACTTCTTTGTTTCGCCGGCCGCGGCGAGCACTCGAGAGGCAACGTGAGCCTTCCCCGCCAAATCGTCCTCTCGGACGCGGTCGAGAATGCGCACACTGCCGTCGTCGTCCTGCGTTGCGAGAATTAGAGAGCCCGCAGAAGACGTTTTTCCCCCCCGACTCCGACTTCCCCCCGCGTCGCGGACGAAGCCGACTTTTCCGCGTTTTGCGCGGTCGATGAAGTTCCTCCCCGGTTTTTCCTTGGAGAGCCCCGTCTTCGGGTCTCGTTCGACGCCGTCGTCGAGTTGCTGCAGCACGTCCGACACGTCGAGGCGGGGCCGCTTTCCCGGCTTAGCGCCGCCGCTCTGGTCCGATCCCACGTCTGACCGGCCCGAACGGCTGCTCTCGGCTCCGTTCGCAGGACTGCTCCTGCGCGACGTCGGAGACTTGGACTTCTCGGTGGACTCCCGGGGCCGTCTTGGATGGTCTTCGCCTCCCACGTCAGCACGGCTGGAGCTCAGCGAGGCATCGCTGCGCAGGTCCTCGAACGGGGTGTCGTCGTTCCTTCCCGCGAGCACGCCGAAGACGCCGTTCGTTTTGCGCGTGCCACCGCCCCCGGCCGCGCGGCTGCTTCTCGCCTCGGTACCGCCTGCGTGCAGAGCCGCCGAAGCCCTCGGGGATGTACCTCCTGCGCCGCTTCGCGAGGACTTTGACGGCCTGCCTCCCGCCGCGTACTCTTCCACCGCTCTCCTCGCTTCGGATCTCCTTCTCGCGTCTCCCACCCCCGCTCTCTGTTTTTCCTCCCTCGTCCGGTGGTCGTACTGCTCGGGGAACAACGATCCCACCTTGCTCTTCCAATGCTTTCCGTCCTCCCCTAGCTTTTCGCCCGCCATCGCTTCCCGCATGCTTCGCTCCCTCGCGTCCATGCTTGCGAGTGCAACCACTAAGTCCCGCTCCATGGACGCTGCGCGGCTGCCGCTCAGGCTCCGGGAACTAGCGGATCGAGACGAAAAACCGCTCCCCCTGTCCTCCGCGTCGAGCCTGCCCGAACGTGGTGCAGCCGCCAACCGGCGCAGTCTCCCAAACGCGTCCTCCAGGAGGCGTCGGTTGGAGGCGTGGGAAGAAGGCGATTTGCTGTCGCCGCGGTGCTGCAGGTCGCGTTGGCGGTGCGACATCCGCTCGAGCAGCCGGTCGCGGTCCTCGGGGCGGAAATGCTCGAGGATGCCGCGGGCGGAGGGCGAAATCGGCAGCGGCAAAACTACCGATATGGAGGAGCCCGAAAACTGCGAGGAGCGCCCGCCCGAGGACAGAACTCCCGAGGAAACGTCCGAGCGCGACCGAGAGCGGCTGTGTTTGTGGCCGCGGTGCTTCTTGTGCTTCTTCTGCTTCCGCGCCTTGATTCGGGCGGCGACCTGCTTTAGGCGGTCGAGCTCGGACATTGGCTGCTTGCCGCGTGGCGCGCGGTCGTCCTCGGACGAGAGCAGATCGCGGACGCTTTTCCAGCGACTGCTGCTCCCGGAAGCTTCTCGGGGATCGGGGTCCGAGGGCTCCCGGTAGCTTCTGCTGCCACCGTCACGGTCGCGCGACCGGCTCACCGACTCTCGAGCGCTCCCCCGCGCGCCCGCGAGCGCCTGCGCGTAGTCGCTCAGCGCGCCGATGGTCCTGCTCGCCCGCGCGTAGCTGGGGTCGGGCCGCTCGATCTTCGCAGCCATTCGCTCCGCCTGCTTCTTCTCCTTCAACGCGGTCAAGTACGCGAGGTCCCGCCTCTGCCTCTCAATGGCCGCGTCTTCCCGTGCGGAGCGATCCGAACCCGAAACTGACCGCACACTTCCGCTTCTCCTTCGTCGCGCCGAAGATCGCTGCACTTCGTCTCGCTCCGCCTTCTTTCTTGCTGTCCGTTCGAGGAGCTTTCTTTCCTCGGCTTTTGCGGCTTCGATTTCGTCGTTGAAGCGCGCCTGCTGGGCTGCCATCGCGGTGCCAAGCGCGTCCTCTGCGGTAGGCGCATTTGTCCGCTTGTAGTCCGTCTCCTGCATCCGCCTGGCGGCTTTCTTGCGGTTTATGCGCTCCAACAGCCTCTGCTCCTCGCGCTGCACGGCAGCCAGCTGTGCCGCGAACTGCTGCTTCTGCTCCTGGATGGAGGCGGAAACGCGACTCTCCTGTCCGCTCGGGTGGCTGTTGCCCGGGAAGCCAGATGAGTACGCGTCCCCGCGCCCCACTGGCGACAACCCGTCCTTGTGGCGCGAAGCGTCGAGAACGCCGCCGATCTGGCTCGAGCGTGCCGGCGGAGTCATCTGGTTCGCGCCGAGGTCCCCCGGAACTAAAGAGGGGCTCCGCTCCGACCTGCTCCGGTGCGACGACCGGTCGCTGACCCTGCTGGCCCTCGCAGCGGCCCTGCTACCCGATTTACGGGAGCTTGCTCTAGCCTCTTCGAGTTCCTGACCCGGCTCCCGCATTGCCGACTGCCGCATCGACCGCTCTTGCTCCATCTTCGAAAGCGTCGGCCGCATCCCATTACTTTTAGGCGAAACAACGTCCGCCGCGCTTCCGTCCGGCCGCACAACCGCGATCGTCATGCCGTCCAACGTCGAGGCTTTCGACTTCCGCTCTCCCTCGAGCGCCAGGTTCGATGCGCGGCGGGCCTGCGAGAAGCTTTCCAGGCCGGACGTGCCTCCCTCCAGCTGCATCGACCCCGGCATCGACCCAGCTGCGCTGCCTTCGTATCGGCGCTGCTTTTCCAGACTCTCCTCCTGTTGTTGAAACTCAATTTCCGCCTCCAGCTGTGCGGTTTTGCGCTCCATCTCGCGCTCAACGGAATTGTCTGAGTGCCCGCCCAAGTCGTCGTCCTCAGTAGTTTGCGGCAGGTCCTCAACTTGCGCCGGCGCGTGGAAGTCGTCGTGGCTGTGCTCAATTACCGGATGCTCATGCTCGTGACCGTGGGTGTGACGTCCGCTTCCCTCGGCTCGCATGGCGGCGCCAACTGGCCGCGCGGCAGAATTCTTGTTCCCACCACCCGTGTTTTCATCCTGTGCCCCCTGTTCTTTCGCCCGTTTCTCCCGCTCGGCCAGTTTTCGCCGCCGTATCTCTCGCAAACGTGCCGCGTCCGCGTGTTCATGGGCGCGGAGCCGGTCGCCGTCCGCCGTCGCTTCTAAGACTGGCAGCGAGTGGTCCAGGTCACGCGCGTGCGCTTGTGAGATGTCTCTCACAACGTGATCAACCGCCCCAGTAGTAGAAAGTCCTCCTCGCCGCTTGTCCTTGTGCCCCCGCAGCTCCTGCATGCGTTCCAAGTCGGGGGTTTTATGCACCCGGGGCTGCGCCATTTTGTCTGTTCTGCTGCGAAAAGGCTCCGGCAGACCCGGCCCGTCGCGGTTCCGAATCTCTTCCAGCGCGGACAGGGACACCTGCGCCTCCAGCGTGGAAAGTGACACTTTTCCGAGCAGCACGTCGCGGGGGGAAGGGGGCGCCTCGTGGTCCTGCTCTCCGTCATTGTAGTAGAGGAAGTCCTGCTGCGACGCTTGCTGGCGCTGGAGGTGCGCGAACTCTTGTTCCTGGCCGGAGAGCGGCCGCGCAGCTTGCGACTGCTCGTCCTCACGCAGAGCAGTTTTCGGTTTCGAGTTTGTCCTGCTCGAGGCAGACGGCGGTTTGAGGGAGAGCTTGATACTCGTGACCGTACTTGCGCCGTCGGGTCCGCCGCCGGCCCCGTTCCCCCTCCACATCGACTGGCCGACTCTTCCCACCGACGCGCTCCGGCTCGTCGAATTACTGCGGGTGCGCTTCAGCGTCAGTTTCGCGAACTTGGGGTTGGCGATTGCCGCGCTACTCGCCTGCACGAACTGTTGCCGGCGCGTACTCGTCGCGGCCTTGGTCTTTATCTTCCCGATCCCAGGAGCAGTTCTTGTTCCAGAACAACTATCGGGTTGCTTATTCTCCTTGTCTTGTACAACTCCTTGTTCAGCAGTTCTTTTCTCGACGTTCCAAAACGGGGCAGTGGACGAGCTGCTGGAGCCGGTGCGGAGGTCCTTCAGGTACTTCGGCGTTGCGTTTTCCCTCTTCACCAGCCGCACCGACAGCGGCGTGTCGTGCAGCACCGCGCTGCTGTTGCGCGCGTCGGCGGCCAGCGTCGCGGCGTTCGACGCGGAGGAGGTGCAGCTTGACGCCGCACTTGACGAGCTGCCGCTGGGAACGTCCGCGGGCTGGAAGCAAGTCGCGGCATAGTCATCGTCGCCCCCGTCGGTGGGCGAAGCTGCGTCGGAATGAACCGAAGCTGCCGCGCCGCCGGCTGCGTCCAAAGCCTCGACGATCTCACGGTGCAAAGTTTCTTTAGAAGCGGAAACGGATGCAGACATGGCGCGGGCTGATGTACCCAGCATAGACGTACAACTTTGGTCAAAGGACAACCATCTTTAAGTCAACGCACGACGGAACAGCGTGTAGCCCGCGCCTTCTTTTCAGTTCCTACAAGACCACCACGACCAAAACTTGGCTACGTATTTGAGTTACAACGTGCAGCACCACTCCGCAGGGCTCCCTCAAGTCGCTTCTTTTGAGGATTTCTTTTTGATCGCTCCGTGTTCCCTCGTTGTCGAAACAATCTCCGAAAGGGGAGTTTAAGTTCAAGCAACTTGCTGTAGTCATGTCCGCGTGCAGGTGTTCTACCACGACTACGCGCAGCTGCGGCTTGCGCTCCCTCGTCGTTAAATTCCTGGCGCACGGAAATTTTTTTTTAGATTTCTTGAAACCTGGCAGGTGCTCCTTAGATACGTGCAGGCTTGATAACTCGCAGGCCAATAGATACAAGGACATAGTTTTGGCAGCCGCCATAGCGGCCCCGTACAAGAATACGGAGGCCAATTATAGATACGACCAATGAGGCAGCGCATGGAAGAGAGAGATTTCTAGGTTGTCCCAAAGAACTAGAACTTGTTGAAGGCGTAAATCATCATCGCACGCAGCCAATGCCCTCCCTATGCCAGTAGCGTGACCACCGGCGCGGACGACGTGTACCGCGTCGTCACTTTCTCCATGTTTCCCTGCTGCTGCCGGTTGATTACGTCGCCGCGATGCTTGGAGAGGTAGACGCCGCCGAAGATGCGTTGTCTGTCGTTCTTGAAGTCAACATCTCCGAGAGTGAGCTGTGGAGCGCCAATCACAGGCGCGCCAGCGAGCGGAGGAGGGAAAGATGCGGGAGATACGTGCAGGTGCATCTTCTTCGCTTGTCGTGTGTGACTAGGAAAACTGTAATTCTTTTTCGTGGGGAACGAAGTTTTTTCGATGGACAGATCCAGCACCAGTCGATCTATGGTGCTCACGAATTTAAATAGTGGAATGGTCGTGTCCAACAAGCTTCACGAAGTGTGAAATTTGGTGGCTCGAAGACGCCATATCGAGCCGCGTTTGATTGTAAACGCTGCTTAGACGCGGCTGATGATCTGTGATCGAGTCCAGGGACGGGTTGGATCCACTACAGACTGTGCCTTCCGTTGGACACGACATGATCTCTGCACAGATCGATGCACAAAAACGAGAAGGAGAAGGCGGAACGAAGAAAGCTTTGGGACCTTGGTTCCGAAGGAAAGCAACTCGCGAAGCAACGATGAGCGAACAGACTGACATACATGGTCCGCCAACGCGATCGCTGTCAGAAAGCACATGTTTACGCCCCTCAAGATTCTGCAGCCTACCACCTCAGTCAATGTTCATCCCTCCGTCTTGTTGTTGCGTCGTGGTACGGATCGCCCCGCGGAAGTCTCTTCCGTCCTGCGAGCAGACCTATCGTTAGACTGACAGAGCTTGCTTTTCACCGCGCTCGTGTTCGGGTACTGCTACTGAGATTAGTTTTCTTTCGGCGCGTTGCTTCCAGTTCCAGCAGCGTACCTCTCTCGCAGGAGAATCGCGCGCGCAGCGTAGCGCAAGTCGAGCAGCTTGCAGAGCTCGATGTCGTTCCGTCTGGACCAGAGCTGTTCGCGCAAGTGGTGCTTCTTAATCACCTTCTTCGCATCGCGCGCGCGCTCCTTCTTCTTCCGCCAGATCTTGCATTTCTGTGGCGTTGTTTTCGAGCAGTCTTCATAACGAAAATAGCACATCCATGAGTGGGCATCTACTTCTACTTGACGCCCTAGGATTAAGCTTGGGACTGAGCTCACGATGAACCTATCAGTCCAAAACACATCATTTCGCTTTGCTGTTCTCTTCTAATGGACAACTCAATTAGTACTAGCATTGCTAGTGCTTTCTTTCTACTTTCTTGTACCTGCAACGCTCGGTGTACTCCCAGACGCTTGATGCTCCCCGACCGCGAGTCCCTTATCGCGGTGAAGCCCGTTTTGTTTTTCGTCGAGGGTTTCGTTTTCCCTGTGTGTATCAGCGCAAAATACCGCTTCGTTATGTTCCCACTCCTCTCCTTGTACCGGTTGTAGCAGACCCTGTTCGTTGCGTGAGGGATGGACATGGACTTGAACTTGAGAAATATATGCGCAAAAATTCAATGGTCACTCAGTTCCGGCAACAGCTGCCGCATCAAAAGGATACCAAATCCATCACGCAAATGGAAAAGCATGCGCGACGCGTGACCTGAATACAGTACCCAGTAATCCTGTTCGCCAGCTTGAACCGTGCCCGCTCGCTGGCAAAGCCCATCAGCAATCCGCGCGCGACTGTTAGTTATATTGTGAGTAGAAGGTGATGAGCAGAAGATGAGGGAGGCAACGAACGGCATTCAATTCGATTCCAGAAGAGTAAACTTAATACGAGCGTCCGACTTTTTTCATCAAAAACAACAGCCGTCCTATTTGAACGCGGATACAGGTCTGCGACTGCGCAGCTGGGTTAGACGCAGTGCGCCCTTCATCATCATATCCTGCTGGAACATGGAGGTCTAGGTCTTGTTTCTCGAAATAAAATCTAAATCACAACCAACAAGCAAAAGGTCAATACTTTTTGCGTCGCCCATTGACCGATACATTGCCTCCCGCCTCTCCATGTCCGCTTTCTCCGGCTTCTTGTTCGGGTTGCGTGGGAGGTACTTCTTGAGGGCCACGCGCTTGCTCACCTGTTTCTTGTTCTGATTGTATTTGATGTGCCACCCCGTGTACTTCTCCGGATCGATCATGGTTGTGCCAGACTTGTTCCTCTTCCTCAGCTGCTCCGCTTTCTTCTTCCCGTCCTGCCAGTACATGTTCGGCGTGTTCGCGACCGGCGCGAATCTCAACCCATACCCCTTGTCTTTCATGAACGGCACCTTCAGCATGCTCTTCTTGCCGAAACGGTCATCCACGCCATTCTTGTAGGACGCCTTCTCGTCCTCGTCCTCGGAGGACGATGATCGCGAGCTGCTCGAGGAAGACGAGTCGTCGTCTGTAGTGCGACGATATTGATACAGCGCACAGACAGGACAACGCTTGCGCAAGAATTTTTCAATGTCCTCGATATCTCCGTAGTAGAGCAATATTTGGAACGAAGCGAATTGATACCAGAATCAGGATGCCCGGCGCCACCCGCCAGCACCTTGCACGCCCGCTGTCGTAGCTCCTCCAGATCGATGGACACGATGGACTTTTTCTGGAGGCGTTTCTTGT
>RXOD01006420.1:0-10408 GCA_005223375.1 Amoebophrya sp. AT5.2
AACATTTCAATCAATCAATCAATACGAGTGTAGTACCACGGCGTAAAGCGGCGGTGCTGGAGCAGGTTCCACGACTTTCCGGATGAGCCTCGTGACATCCCTTTCCATGATCCATTTTGCGGAGCCGGCATACTCCACGAAAATGGATCCCGGGGGGACCCTCTCGCCGCGGTCCACGACGTTGTCGTGCGCTGATACAATCTTTTGAACCACGCCGCGCAAATACTGGCCCTGGGAGTTGGACCATACTTCCACGGCCTCACCCACGAAAAAAGCCAGCTGCACCATCCGTTTCACATTGGTTGTTGTTATCGCGCGGTGGGTATATTGTAGTCGTGTGGTGGAGGGACAGGGAGGTATTGAAACATTATTAACATTAAATTTAAATTAATAAAAATAATGTAAAAGTAAGTAGTACGGGTACGAAAGGGGAGCAGGAGGAGCTGCGTAATGATGAAATAGAAGCGGTACACTTTCTTATGAATGTAGCTGTAGAAAGATGCTTCACCTATTCCTTTTGTCGATGTTGTTGCTGCCACCCTCCGTGGTTCATCCCCGCCCCCTAACCGCCGCCCCTGCTGGGTGTGAAATGTTGGGTCCCTGTGGTCCAAGATTGACGGCGAGATGAAAAAATTCACGAGGAGCCAGTCCCAAAATACAAAAACTCTGTGACACAGGACGCACGAGCAGAGACAATGTGCAATTGTTCTTAACGACATTAAAATCAGTCTGAGTCATCTCTTCCTCTCTCTCAGCCGATTTGCTCGCCTTTCAGTCAACGCTCTGGTCAACTACACACCTGTTCCCGAAAATAAACGCTGCAGTGAGGCGGCAGAACAAAAAAATGAAATACCGAAAGGCGTCACGGTGTGACTGATGCTGATCATCTTCCTGCTAGAAAAACCGAGCGCTTCCATGATGTCCACCACTGTAGTTGTACTCTCCTATTTGTTTTTATTATTTTCATCGTATTGATTCAGCAAGCTTTTCCACCAAATCAGCTTCTGCTTCATCAGCTTCATCAGCCTCGGGCATGATCCATATAGTAATCTATCTGAGCAACCGAAACATCACTTCGTTTCCAAAAGAAAGACGACGCGGGAAAAGTCATTGCCATGCAGATTGGATTTGGACCAGCGATTTGGATTTCATCAATTTTTTTTTTTAATTGTCGCACGCGGTCGCTATGGCTGGTGTGACCGCGCGAACCTCTATCTCCTTGATGACCACAAGAACTAACTAAGAAAGTAAAAGTATGCTAACGCTAAGACTTTCGAAACACTCGTATGCGGCCTGCGTTCGGAAAATCCCAGCTGAGCAGATCCTGAAATTCGTGCAGGAAAGCTTCGACCGCGAGGCGGAGGTGCGGGACGCCGTCCTTGTTGTGGCTCCCACGCCCCACAACGAACACTATCTCACCACACGATGGCTTCGAGAGCTGCGAAAGAAATCGCTTTTCCCGCAAGACGTTCCAGACCGCGAAGACGGCGAGCTGACGCGAGTATCGGTGCAGGTCGAGCTGCAATTTCTCCTCGCTGACCGCACTCGGCCCGGGAAAGAAGCGCGCCCGCACCGCCTCCGCATAGACCATGAGGAGCTGCTTTGTGAAAGTGTGGCTCGTCCTGCTTGGTCGTGGTACTATTCGTTGGTCGTCGTCGTGGGAATCCTCACCCGCCGAAGACTCCCACTCCAAGAAAGAGTCGGAGAAATCGCGGTAGTCGCGACGCACAACTACGTCCTGTTCGTGCTGGTCCCCTGAGCAGTTGTTCTTCACCTCCACGTGAAACCTCCCGCACGCATGCAGCAAGATGTCGAGCATCACGTCGAAGGTTTCGTACGTCTTTCGGGCGGTGTTCGCGAACACCTCGCGCAGCGCAAACCAGACAATCCTGCTGCGCGACGTGTCCTTCGCCGCTCCAGCACCAGTGGCCGCCGCCGGTTCCTGCTCTTGCTCCACGACCAGCAGGTTGAGGCACGCCTGCAGCGCGAGGTGTCGCCCCGTGCGGTTCGCGTTCGCCACGGAGCGCGGCAGCCTGGAGTACAGCGTTAGCACTTTCCGATACGAACGCCGGTGCAGAAGGGCCGTCAACGCGGCGTTCACGCTCACCAAGGACGGCGCACAGCCGTACGTTTGCCGCATGGTGAGAAGGAGCGCCTCGGGGTCCGGGCACCTGGCGAAAAGCGGGACGAACAGAGCGGCGTCCGCGTGGAGCAACTTATTTTGAGATGAACTGAAACTTGGAACAGGTATTTCTATTTTTTCAGAACTTGGAACGCCGCTCTGCCGAATTTGGAACAGGTATTTTTTCAGGCACAGCTCCACCTCTTCCCAGGGCCGCAGGAACTGAAACACGGCCAGGTACTGCGTCACCACCTGCAGGGACACAGCGAACTTCCGCGGGCGCATTTCCTGTTCGAGCAAACTCTCCATCTCCGCGAGGATCTGTTCGGCGCCGGTTTCGAGGTTTGGGGAGCCGAAGCTTTCGTTTGGTTGCAGACACGACTTGGCGAGCACCATCACGAAGTGACAGTAGTTGGACGCGGAGGCCCGCTCAATCGCTTTCCGGAAGTACTCGCGCGCACCTCCGGCGGACAGACAAGGCAGGATCGCGTTGTGCGTGCGCTCCTCGCGAACTATGCCGTGGCCGTCCATGGCGGCGGCGAAGCGGGCGGCAACCTCCTCCCTCAAGCGGCCTCCTCCCTCAAGCGGGCGGCAACCTCCTCCCTCAACCGCCGCGCGATCTCCGAGATCCGCTTGAGGGAGGAGATTGCCGACGCGCGCCTTGATGGACTCGGCGACGATTTGGTTCCCGCCGTGGTTTCCGTTTCCGGCCGCCGCCCCGCCGCCCGCACTGCTGGAGGACGAAGCCGATCCCCCCTGCTGTCCTCCGAACGCGGAGGGCGCGCCGCCCGATGACGGCTGGCCGAAGGGCAGTCCATGCTGGTTATGATGATGCGCCGCTCCCCTCCGATCCTCCGTGAGAGCTTCCGCGGCTTCCCCCCCGGGCCAAGCGAGCTGGGCCTCGCTCAGCTCGGGCTCCACGTGGCTCCCAAGTCCGACATGGCTCACCTCCAAGTCCGACATGGCTCCCAGCATCTCGCGCAGCGCATCGGCATTCGCGGTGCGCACACCACGCAGAGCGGCATTGCACATGGCGGTCGTGGCTTTCCCCCAGGTGACCGTGCGGGAAAGCAACACCCAGACGTCACGCAGCTGGTGGGCGGAGGAGAGTGTCGCGAGCAGAGTCACATAGGTGCTCTCGGTCGGCTGCAGGGAAGGAATAGAAGTAAACGCACGAAACAACCGCAACGCAATCTGCGGCGCTTTCTTTTCCCGCCCGCGGCGGTCCTGCTGCGCAAGGATACAGCTGGCGCTGCCCACTTCATCTTCTACTTCTTCTGTGGCGTAGGGCAAAGACGTGGAGCAGATCATTCCAGTTCCAGCGGCGGAGGTCGAGGTTCCGTCATGTACTGGTTCTGCCTCATCCGCCAGTGGTAGATGAAGCGCTTTATCGCAGGCATTCAGCAGGTGGTTCAGGCTCGCGACGTCTGGAGAAAAGAGGGGCGTTTTTCTGTTCGCAGTCCTCGGCGCCTTCTTCACGAGAGCCGCAGCATCCTCTTCACCTGGCAATCGGGAAGTGCCGGGCTTTTCCTTTGTCTTCTCTTCTCGCGAGGACGTGTTGGGCGTCAGCGTCTTAGGCTTTTGGTTTTGACTTTGAAGAATTTGATTGCATCTACTAGCGACTTTTTCTTCATGAGCTTTTTCCCAGTCAGTTTTCTGTAGTTGTAGTTCTCGGAGCAGGGACGCAAGCGGTGTTTCATTCGATGGCGATGTTGTCGCTGGTGTCGGGGTCGTGGCGCTTCCGCCTCCCGAAGATAAAGGCAAAGGCTCCACGTCTACGTACTTAGCGAAAAGCCGGAGCGCGTCGTCGAGGCGGCCGAGTTGTGCGTAGCTTTGCAAACACTGGTGCCACACCCGCCGCCGCGTGCACAGAGAGAGAATCGCTTCTATGTCCTCCGCGGGGGCCCATGAGGAAGGAGTGCCGGTACTTCTACAGGGTACTGGAGCAGGGCCCCTCCTTTTAATCCGCGGCCCATTGCCATTACCATTCGAGTAGCTGCTCAGGGTTAGGACTTTGATCATGGTGCAGGCGCATCGCTGCTGCACAAGGCGAAAAGTCGAGATGTCGCTACTTGATGAAGTTGATGTTAACGAAGAAGATGAGGACGCTGGAGGTCGTGCTCGGACCAAGGAATCAAGCGTCTCCCTGTGATGCTGCAGAAAGGCCAGCGGATCCTGTTGTTGACAGGTGTCGAGCACCACCTGAGTAAGTCGCTCTGCCACCTGCAGCGCAGCCTGGATCCTCTCGGGTTGGCCTGCAGCGCAGCCCGGATCTTCTAATATGGGTGGAGCAGAGGAAGTCTGAGGACCCATCATGCCTTTCATCGATAAAGAATGTTGTCGTTGATCGTGTGTCGTCGAAGTCGTGACGAATCCCCGGGTCGTGTTGCTGTTGTGCCAAGTTTTTCCTCCGTGAAAATGGCCAACTACCCTCACGGCGCCGGTCGTGCCTCCGAGATTCTCCATAATGATGCTGCTTTTTGAAGAAAATTCGCAATGCCGACCGCGACCCACCATTGCTAGAAACCGTAACGAGTCTACAACACTCGACGTTAGGCCTTCACCATTACAGCACTCTTTCGGCCTTCTCCAGGAGCCAATTGAAGCACTCGTTCGGGCTCCTCCTGGAGCAGGTGCCATGCGCTTCCGCATTTTCCAACTCCTTGTGCTTGTCCTTCTTCCTAGAAGTGTTCCTCGACCTCGTCGTCCTCTGAAATGTCAGACAGTGCCGTCGTGTGCTGCTGCTGGCGCCAGGCCATGAGAAAACTGCTGCAAGTGCCACGGCCAGGGCCAGTAGCTTCCTTTTTTTGTCACAATGCAGGCGACGCGGTCCGCCACCTCCGGCCGGATGCAGGCCAGAATCGAGCGGAGCGCATGATCTTCTTGATCGTCGGGATGTTCTGTTGATGAAGATGAAGTTGAAGATAGACGCTAGTGAGCAATGATGTAGAAACTTGCTAAAGACTCTCTCTATCTAAGGCTCTAGCAGTCGCAGTGAGTAGAAACAGCTGCACGGATGATGATCGTTAGCGAACACTGTTATTGTTTGAGCTTTCGGGCATTTTTGTTAGCGAACGCTGTCATTGAGCTTTCGGGCAGGAACGACACGACCACGAGGCAGCGCATCTTCACGCGCAGGAAAGGTAGCACAGATACTTCCAGGAGAGTGAGTCAGTTACAGTTTCATAAGAGGCACACATTCATAGTCATACATCAAGAAAACGACGAGCCGAAATTTCGTGGCAGAAGCATGAACTACCGGTTTCGGCGCGGTTGCGGTTCCGGTTCTTGGCCGACACGAAAATAAGGATAAGAACCTGCGGCTTTGCCTTTGCGGCCTGAATAATGTTCGTCGCGTTTCCGATGTATTCTTGTCCTCTTTCGCGTTGTCACTCTTCTACTTTCGGTTTCGCCACTGTTCAGCGGACCAGAAAGAGAAACGCGCGACGTCAGAAGTGGAATAACACGGGATGAGGATCATGACGAGGTGGTGGATCATTAATTCAGACTCTAACTCTTGAAGCACTCAACGCCCTGAGCCTGACCGTGCCTGGGACAGCTTCAAGTCCAGCGCGCAGAGGTGCTCGGAGAGCACCGAAATCTGGTCCTCGTAGCTGCGCTTGGTCTCCACGACGCTAGATTTGAGCTCCTCGCACTCCGCCACCTTCCGCTCGATAATGTCCCGCATCGTCTCACGCTCGTCGCTAAGATCTTGGATCTGAGAAATGAAGTGGGTTGATGTCGTGGTCCGTGATGCTGCCGTAAGTACTTAGTTGTACTGCTATGAATGGCAATGGTCTGGATTAAATGAAAACAAAGAACAGAGGAGCATCTTCAACCTGTGCGTGGTATTTCTGCGCGACTTTTTGCAGGTCCTCGGTTCGTTTGTCGGCCCACGCGATGGCGCCTTCCAGCTGGTCCACGAGCATGTCGCGGTTCGTTAGCTGGTCCTCCAGCTTACGAACCGCGACATGCTTGTGGACCGGCTTGTCCTGCAGCCGTTTGTCCTTGTGACTCTTCCACACCAGGTCCCGCTCATCTTCGCTGTGGAAGCCGGCGTCGTCCTCTGCCAGAGGACCCGGATTGTTCTTCAGCGCCAGAGTACTTCTTGATGTGGCTGTGTGGAGGGGCAGTGTGGTCTGCGGGCTGGGGGCACCAGACGAGGACGACCACGCTGGATCTCGACCAGCCGCAACGAGCCGCAACGAGGACGGCTCTCGACCACGTGGGTCCATCACGTTGCGGCTCTCCGAAAGCTCGTCCTTCAGCCGCGCAACTTCGGCCTCCTGCGACGCCACGGTTTGTTTCAGTGTTTCCAGCTCTATCTCCAGCGACCGCTGCCGGCTCTGCAAGGCTGTCTGCTTCTCGCGAAGTTCGCCGTAGGTGGATATGCTGTTGGTGATGTCCTCTACCCCCCCTCCCGCCGTCGGCGACAGAAGACGAGGAAAGAACCGCTCGACGCCCAGGCGCTTCAGCTCCTGTCGGTAGTCTGCCGCCAGCACTTCCGCGCGAAGATGCCGGCCCTGAAGCAGATCCTCGCTCACTTGCACGTGGAAGGAATCACTTTCCCGATCGTGATCCGATGGCCCTTCGTCGTGTTGAAGAGAACTATTGTGCATGTTCATCTCCCCTTCGCGTTCAAGATCTTCTAGATCAAGTGGCCGACAATAGGAACTGGTCTCCTCATCCTCCTGTTTCAAAAAGCACTGCCTCAAGAAGTCGACTTCGGTTCCAGCAGCGCCAGCGTTCGCACCCGTTCCAGCATTCCAGCCGGCTGGCGAAGAAGCGCACGCTATGCGTTCCAGCCGGCTGGCGAAGAAGTGCACGCTCCGGAGTACCGAGCCTTTGTCTTCGTCCATCACCGCTTGTTCCGCTCTTTGAATTTGATGTTGTCGAATGCTCGAACTGAGCACGTCCAGTAGCGTCTGGCAGCGGAGAGCCGCGGCGCGAATCAGGACCGCCACGTTCTCGTGCGTGGCGGTGCTGATTCGCTCCGACGTCCTCCTCGATGACACCGACGAGGTCGTCGAGACCGAGGCATGCGACTTCACTGTCTGCTTGCTGCTGTGCGTCGATGTAGAAGTTGCCGCGACTTCTACTTGGTGGAGTTGCTGTGGGGGGCCTTGTTCGCGCAGCACCGGCGACACGTTAACGTGCTGGTGGTAACCTCCAGCTGGTGCTGTCCGAGATGATCCGGCGGGCAAGAAATCCAGCGGCGCCAAGTGGTCGTCCGGTAGTCCCCCCGCGACCGTCGCCGCGCTGCGCGCTGCCTCTGCCCGCTCGCGCAGCCGCGAGAAGTGCTGTTTACTGTGGTGCCGCTCCTTCGCAAGCGAAGCTATGGCAAACATCTGTAGGCTGCGGAGCAGCTTCCGCAGCGCGAAGTAAAACTCCCACAGAATCTCGGGCACAAGCGTGGTCTTTTCCGACGCGGGTTCGGCGAAAAAGTCGCGCGAAGTGACGTAGGATCCCACGTTCTCTAGACCTCGTTGGGGGCCTCTTGTTCCCGGAAATGGGCCGAGTTGATGCTGAGCTGGCGGGATGCCTCGGTTTATCCGACTGGCGGCGGCTCCGTCGGCCTTCTGATTATACTGAGGATGATCATATGACGACGTTCGCGGTCCCCCTCCCGCCCCGCCGTGATTCGTCGAGTCGTAGTGCCTCTTCACGACGGCGTCGGCGACCGAAAGCCCCTGCACGAACGAGCGGAGACGGTCTGTAAACTCCTTCGCACACTTCTGATACGTCTGGTGCCACAAACGTCGCCGCTGCTCATCCGGCAGCAGCAGGCAGAGTGGCTTTGGCGCGGGTGCTCTCAGCAACGACGCACTCATCTCGGCGGCGTTTGATGCGACGCCCCCACCAGCAGCCCCTACATCAAACGCCGCCGAGAGTGCGTCCGCATTGAATTCGCTGCTCGACGGGGGCTCCAAGTAGTACAGAAACGAGGTGTTAGTGTTTACGCTGTTGTCGGGGTACGCAGTGGTTCTGGTTTCCCGTTGATCCTCCAAGTTCAGCGGTGGCACCAAAAGGTTCGACACGGCTGCGGACGCCGCGCGAGGAACAAGTACCCCCAGCCCCCCGAGCAGTGAGGCCGCGACTTCTACTCGAGGTTTTGCGGCTCCACCCTCGCCAGTGCTGGCACAAGAATGGGTCGCCGCTTCGTCGAGCACCAGATCGCCCCCTTCGTCCTCGGACGCATAGCTGGATACTGTGGACGTCTTCGACCTGGATTTGCTAAGGGCTTTGGCTGCAGCTGGAGAAGAACCCGCGCGCTGCTGATCGTGCGGATCACAGGAGCCGCGGTCGTTAAAATTCGACGGCGTGCCGTCGCCTCGTCCGCCTCGATCCTCGGACATTGGATGGCTTTGGTTCTGATGAAGAAGTTTCGCCGGAGACAACGCGCTGGCCCTCTGGCTGATCCAATTGCGGATGTTGTTTATTGCGGCCGGAGGACCACCACCACCAGCGCGCTGACCTTCGTGTTGCTCTACTTGCTCCTGACCAGCTCTTATTTTACCCCCCGTGCCCCCGTGGTCCCCGCCCGGCGATTTGGTAAAGTTGAGGATTTTCGGCGGCCTTACGGCCATGAAGTTCTGCACCCGGCCTGCGGTTTTTTGGGATTCCTTCGTCGGCGAAGCGATGGAAAAGTACTGCGCGCGATGGACGTTGAGGTCGCTGGGGGCGCGCGGCGACGGCTTCGGCTCTGCGTTCCAAATTTGCAAAACGGCTTCCTGCTCCGGCGTGCACAGCGTCGCAGCAGCGAAAAACGCATCCGTAGACAAATGCTGTGTCATCTGTGTGGACGAGGAGTTGGAAGACCACGACGAGGTCGTGATTGGTATTGAACTTGAAGTAGATCTGGTCGTCCCCGGCCCCCAGCATGCTGGTCTCGTACTCCTACAGAAGTGCTGCCTGCTGCCTTCAGCCGCGCCGGCCACCAGGCATTCCGCCAAAAGTTCCACGGCGGTGAAGAGGGCGTTCTTGTTTCTCGCGATCCGCTGCACGAGCCGCGATTTTTCTCGACCCGGCATCCTCGACGCGCCCAGCATCTCCAACGTGGTTTGCTCGAAGAATTCCAAGAGTCGCCGCAGGTGCTTCGCCCACAGGCAAGTCACTCGCGCCACTGTGGACACTGAAACTTCTGCGCTTGAACTTGAACTTGTGTCTTCTGCAGACGTCATCTTCGTTGACGGGGTCATGGAACCTCTACCACCGCACGTTGGCTCGACGACCGGAAAGTGCCGCCTCAACCTCTTTCGGAAGCGTTCGCGCTCGAGCTCGGCCGCAGCGGTGAAACGCTGCAACCGTTGCTCCTTTTGGGCGACAGCGGTCTGGGCCTCCAGTATCTTCCGTTCCAGGTTCAACCCATTCACACGCTGCTCCTCGCGCTCCGTTTGAAGGCCAGTCACCTTGTTTTTCGAAGGAATAATTTAAATATTTATAATCACAACTGGGCTAGAACTAGATGAACATGTTCCATAAATTATGACTGTGAAGCAGGACCTCGTTTTGTAGTTCGTGCAGCTTTTCGTTTTTGAGCGTAATGTCGTCTTCGAGGTTGGCGATTTGTTCTGCTTTGAGGCGGGTGACGTCGAATAGCTGGCTCTGGACCTGCTGGTTCTCGCCGATTTGCCTATCCAATTCCTCTCGCATCACTCGAATCTCTTTCTCCGCCGCGGTCAAGTTACTATCAACATCATCGTCTAGTACTCCGCTGGAAGAACCTCCGCGTCCGCCCTTCGCGTAGTTGCTGCGACCACTACTCGAGGAGCCACTGCTTCCTCCGAAAATCGAGAGCGAATCCAGCACGGCAAAGTTGGCCATCAGCCCTCCGGAGGAACTTTTTTCCGCCTTCTGCGAAGTAGACCTAGTCGCGTTCTTTTGGTTGTTGGAACAGGCCTTCGAATTATCCACGCCGGCCCTGGCGCCCGAGACGCCGCCCCCCCCTCCGACAAAATGCGGGCCCTGACTCCGCCCTACGACCTGCTGCAGCTCCTTGCTCCGCTGTTTCAGCTGTTTCTTCGCGGAAATGAGTTCCTCCTCCAGCCGGTGGTTCGCGCGCTGGCTGGTCTCCGACTCGGCGAATAGGGCCTCCCGCTGTTCCTCGAGCAGTTTCACCTCATTCTGCTTCTCGGCGAAGCCCTTTAGAGGGGTGAAAGACCCACTTTTGGCGGCATTTGTGGCAAGTAGTTGACTTGGCTGCTGTTGAGACCGACTACGAGACGAAATACAAGACAAAATACGACAGACCGCGCAGAACATTCTTCGCGCCTCCTGCCTGTCGCT
>RXOD01006421.1:0-10407 GCA_005223375.1 Amoebophrya sp. AT5.2
TCGGTGGCACCACAGCAGCAGGTTCCGATGGACCAGGTCCAGGACGGGATGGCGATGGGAGGGCAGGCCGCGAACCCAACACTGCAAGGGACACCACTTCCACTAGCTGCGGCGCAGCAGCCTGGCCCTGGAGCTGGACAGCAGGATCCGGGAGCGCCGGTTGTACAGCAATATGCGCAGCCCCCGCCAGCGAATGCGAACTTCCAGCCCCAGGACGTCGCCGCTACAGCTCAACAACAACAGGCGACACAGGTCCCGCCGGAACAGCAATATGCGCAACAAGCGCAACAGGCAGCATATTATAACCAGGCCGCCACGCAGGCGCAGCAGCCTGGCGCGCCCCCACTGGCGGGACCGGGAACGGTGCCTGCACAGCCGATTCAGGAACAAGCACCAGTTGCTGGAGCATATTATGACCAGGCCGCCACGGAGGCGCAGCAGCCTGGCACAGCCTCCCCGGCCGTACCGCAAACGCAATATGCGTATGCGCAGCCGCCAGCGAGCGCGAACCTCCAGCCCCCCCCGCTCCCGGACGTCGCCGCTACAGCTCAACAAGGAGCGACACAGGCGGTGCCTGGACAGCTGGATCAGGGAACCGCAGGTGCGCCTCCGCTTTTCTCGCCGCCTCCGCCGGAACAGCAGGCTGCGCCGCAGCCGTCCACCGAGCAGCTGACGACGTCGACGTCGACGACAAGTGGAGTGGTTCTGTCGACAGACAGTAATCCCAACTACGTCCTGTGCGGCTTCGCCGGCTCTTTTCTCCTCATCCTCGTGGCCTACCTCTGCCTCGGAGGAGGTCGAGGTACTTACCTCCCTATCTACGAATTAAGATTCACGATCCGAGGCCAATTATATCTATCTATGGATTCAGTTGATTGTTCCCCGGGGCACTCAGTGCAGCGCCACGACACGGACACACTGCTTCACAACCTGAAGGAGGAGGTGGAGACAGAGCTTCAGCCTCTTCCTCTTGAACAAATACAAAATGTAGGCGTTTGGAGTTTCATTTCTCTCTCTCTCTCTCTCTCTCTCTCTTGAACAAATACGAAAATAAAAGAGGAAGTAGTGAGTTCGTTGAGAATTGACACTTCACGGTACAGGCAGTTCTTTTTCATCTTTATCTTCTTCTATACAGTTAGGATCGAATGCGATTCTACTTCCAGGTGCAGGAGACGCTGGCGGTGATTTTTCCCAATCGACTCGGACTCCCTTAAGGCCACCAGATGGGGGGCTCTACGATGACGAGAGCAGCGCGGATTTTTCGCCATCGGGAAGCGCAAACCGAAACCAACCAGTGAGATGACACATTGCTTTAACAGTCGTGGACACTTAAAGTGACTACCTAGTGGATATAGATGACAAGAATGGTGGAGCAAGTAGCTGCGCCACTGCCAACGGATGATAGCACTAGACCGCATCCCAACAGCGGCAGTTCACCAGAAAGCGGGACAATTGCCACTGTCCTCCCGAACAGTAGAGGAGAGGCGGCTCCGGTACTACGGGAGCGTACTATGATACCCGCGGGAGTGGGAGGGGTGGGCGAGAAGGGTCGTGGGGAGCAGCGGAGGCAGAGCAGTAAGGGGGCGGGGAGCACTTTTCGTGGAGGGCGCAGGTGGAGCTTGACACAGGACAGCGGAGAAGGGGAGACTAGGAGGACGCCCCCGGCGACAGGCGGAAGTAGCGTGAGGCGGCGAAAAGAAAACCGATAGAAGTAGAGCACGTCGAATGCAAGCGCAAGCCTTTCGAAAAGGCTTGCGCTTGCAATGCCTCGGACAATTCAGCAGCAGCAGCGCACAACTGAAGGAAGCGATAAGATTAAGAATCTCAATCTGGCTGATCACTTCACTCAGTTACCGAAGACGAAACATCCGGTGGTCGTACCTGTCCGCGTCTCAGTCCACCTCACTTTCGCTCTCACTCGTCTGCTCGTCTCTGTTTCAATTATAACGAAGTGCTGCAACTTACTATGGCAAGAACGGAAACGGATAGTTACAAGTACAACGGAGAACATTTCGGTACGAGAATACTGTATGTAAATGTATCATACTCAGCGACGAGCGCCCCTGGCTGAGTAAATTCTCTGTGTACAACGGAAGCGGGTGCGGAAGCAAGCGGGAACGAGAAAAATCATGGCCGCGACCACAACTAGACCTAGACCAAGACACGAGGACGCGCAGGTGCACGCGTGACTTTACAATGAACGACGATCATCATGATTCACTGCGATCTTCTTACAGCAGAAGTGCGGTTCTTTTCGTTCACAAACTGTTTCCGTTTCTGATTCTCGTCAACCTCACCACGTCCTGGTGACCCATTCATAAACGACTTCGTTTAACAAACTGAACTTGTTTCTATGCGTCGTGGTCGTGCACGTGCTCGAGGATCTGTGAAACTTCCGTCTGCCGGCGCAGCGGAACGGGACGAATTCTGCAACTGCAGCTGCTGGGCATACTACGAATACAATTTCGAATTCGATCATCGCGGATCCGGATGCGGACACTGCTTAATGAAGTAAATCAATCATGAGACGAGGGCGAACTCCAACTCCTGGAGCAGACTTCTGCGGCATAGTTTCCGTCCTCGCTTGGGTCCGCTCGGCCGCCTACTTCACCATCGGGCTGCACTTTCTTTGGCGAGCAGTCATCGCGCAGCTGCATCGAGCGACGAGCGCTGGTGCGCACCATGATTTCCAGAGGGAACCAGTACAACAACAGACACAACTGGATACTATTTTCTTAGCGGGCCGTAACGAGGTATTTGCGGCCGTGGGGCTGCTGGGACTACGGGCGCTGACGTATTCTTGGTCTTGTTGGACCTCGTTGCTTCTGCGTGAGCTCCTCCTCGCGGGCCAGGCTCTCTTTGAAGCGGGTATTGCATTGCGATCCATCGAAGTGGTGCTACACGACATGATGACGATGTTGAGAAACCAGGACGATTCCCCGGCTCCTGCTGCGATGAATAATCATGATCTTCCGAATTCAATCTCTTTCTTAAACCTGTACGGTGCGGCCGCATTGTGCTGCTGGTTGACCGACCGCTTTGGTTTCTACAGTGGCGCTCTGCCACCGACGGCAGATAATGCTGACGGTGACGTCGGAGGCGCTGCGGGCAGGAGCAGTTCTTCTCCACGGTTCGAACGAAGTCGAAGGGTCGAGGAACACGTCGTAAGCAGAAGCACACGCAGCCACTGCTCTCCTGCGACGAGCGCGACGAAAAACGGGGAGACGCAGAGGACGCGAGCGCGAAATAGGCGGAATTCGAAAGATAAAGAAACGAGAACAGAAGTAGTTCCTGGCGGTAGAGATCAGAGCTCTGAGGACGTTAAGGATCTTCATGAGCGCGATGGTGACGACGAGCTGGATAATTCAGAGGAGGAAGACGGTGCGGACGCACCAGACGAAGGTCTCTCATCTCCTCTGAGCCATGTCCAACGTGGACGTGGCGGTCGTCGTGCGACTTCTACCCGCAGCTCCAGCCGCAGGAGGAGGTGGGAGGAAATTTTGTTTGCCAGCCTCTTCTGTCCGTTTTGCATGTTTGCGCTGCTACCGTGGTGCCGCGACGTCGTGGTCTTTGCAGAGTCCGCCACGAGTTCGGCGAAGCAGCGGTGCGCCGCCTGCGTTTTCGCGTGCCTGTTCCTCTGTCTGGGGTGCGCAACCCTCCCGCAGCGCGGGGGAAACGGCTTCCTGGAGGCGGTGTGCCTGAGATACGATTCAGTAGGGAGAGCGGCCGGCTCGGGCTCGAGCAGTCGCAGTAGCACGACGACGCTTACAGGCCTGCACCTCGCGATGGCGGTGGCGGCGATCGGTTTTTGCGTTCCGCTCGCGGTCGACGCGGGGGCGCGGGCCGAGACCATTCCGCTGTCCGTGCTCTCCCCGTTCGCCCGCCTGTACTGCTACGCCGGTGCGGGGGTCTCGTTTCTGTGCCTCAACGTGGGCGTCCTCCGGGGAGACAGGACCCTGCTTGTCGCAGCGGCGGCACCCAGCGAAGAAGAGCAAGAAGCGCGGGAAAGATAGTGCGGTGTTGCAGGTGGCGCCGGAGCGCAGACGCAGAGGAGTGAAATGGGACTTGATCGTGATAAAGCTGATGATGATGATCATGATCATGAGGAAAGAGGATGACGAGAGCAAAGACATCATTGATAAGCACCTCCACACTCCTCGCTAGCACATGCGCAGCAAATCGTCAACGTCAACAAGCTCTAACTTTATTTGAAGTTTGTTTTACCATTAGTTACCGATCGATGCCGCAGCCTCCGCTGCAGGTGCAGTTGTTCCACGTGCTGTCAAAAATTCCGTGAACTACAGCTAGGCGATCGTGAACGTTGTACAACTACGTCATGGAAATCGGGACTCTTTGCGCCGTCAATCATCCTTCTGCACCTTGCATAAGTACAACTTTAACTTTCACTTTACAAGGCAGGAAGCAGGTCGTTGCTGGGTCAGTGGGCGGGATTTGCTTCTTTATCCGGGATCGATGTTGCACCTTGTATGATCATGGGCCGGCCAGCAGGCATGGGGACTCAACGGATAAACTCAGATAAAGGAGGGCATGCTCAATCAAAATGGTGGAGGTGGAATGGACGACGATATTTAGTAAGTACATGTTGACGCGATGTACTAGTTTATTGCAATAGAAGCTCACATCATCATGATCTGATCAAGAGCCTCAGCCTGAAGATTCCTTGGGTCTGGATTCTACCACAGCTCACAGCAACCCGACCGACCGTTTGCATTTTCAACCGCAGATCCAGATGAGTTTGAATTTATGATGAGTTTTACAACGCTACCTACAAATTATCTCGTAATGGCGGTGCTGGAGAAAGAAAGAGCGCCATTGATTTCTTGAATACCAGGATGCTGGGGGATTCCGACTCTCCTCTTCCGGCCGTGGCTTTGTCTCGCGCGGACGCCGTGTGTGTAGAGGCGCAGGGCTTTCTCGGAATCGCCCGGCAGCGGCACCACGGGACGGAGCGGGCGTGCGACCAGGCCCTTCGCGAGGTCGCACACCTTGCGCGCGAAGCGGTCCGCTGGCAGCAACTCCTGCGCGAAGCCCTCAACCCCGCCGATGGGCTCCGCGAGCGCCGGGTGGCGATGCTCCGCGCCATCGGCACGAAAAAGGACCCCGCGCCGTCCGTGAAGCGGACGCTCGTGAATGCGCTGGCACTCACGTCGGCCTTCGGAGGGAACAGGATATCCACCGGAGGGCGACAACTACATCTCCAGCCGTGGGCGCGTGTGCAGCGGCTGATGGCGAAGAGCGCGGGACCGGAGCACCTGTTTGACAACGTCCTAGTCGAGAGCACGGCGCGCGAGGAAGAGGCTGTCGCACAGATGTTGAAAACCTCCTGCCTTGATGTTCCAGACGGAGAGGACGAGCAGCAGGAGCAGGACCACAGGGACCATGACGAGGAGAACTGCAGCGGTGGCAAGATGTTGAAGCGCAGCGAGCTCGACTTCTCCTGGCTGCAGCGGTGGGCGGAGGCTGTGGTTTGTTTGCGCGATTTGGTTCGCCGGCGGCTGCCCACTGCACGGGACGTGCTTGGCGCTCTCGAAGCGGAGGAAAAGGTCCGGGCGCAAGCGGTGGCGGCTGCGGAGGCAGCGTGCGTCGCGGCCGAGGAGGCGCGGACGCGGGTGCTGGGGAAATTGGGGGCCCTCGCGCGGCAGGAGAGCGAAGCGAAGGAGGCGGCGCGGGTGGCGTGCCGCATCGACCGACTGATGACGCTGCGAACGGAGGACGACGAACGGGCGAACTGCCTGCGCTGGACGTCGTCGGAGCCGGGCGAAGGCGTGGTGGATTTCGCGCGGAAGCCTTGTGAACTTTCAGTCGGGACACCTGCAGCATCATCTTCGCAAAATAAATCAAGTTCAAAAACCAAGGATTCCGGCAGGGGCGCCCCAGTGATCATGTCATCCTACGCGGTAGGGGCGTCCACACGCAAATCCAATTTTCTGGAGAAACTGCGAGAAGCACAGAAGAAAAACGAGGCGGAAAACCGCCGGCGTGCCGAGGCCAGAGCGTACGGCGGAAGTGGAGGTGGAGAAGCGGCGGATGACGATGTGATGTCGCAACGGGAACAAACAAAAACCAAGATCTTTCTAGATTCAGAGACGTCGATCATTGGCGTATCGCAGGCTGGGGAGCTGCGAATCGACTTGACGAGAAGTTCTGAGAAGTTCCCGTCTGACAGTGACATCAAGGCGGCAAGGGACGAAAACGAGACCGAAAACGAAGTAGAGAATGATGAAAATGAGGATATTGTCGAACCACAAGCAGACGTAGGGGAAACGAGTAACGACGTCGATGGACGTGCTGAGGCTGACCGCTTGCATTGGATTGCGGGGCGAGTAGCGGCAAAACTGGCATCCCCAGCGGGACAGTTGCTGTCCTCGCAAAGACTACAACTTCGTCGACCACGACCGTCCTCCAAAACCAAAGGAGAAGGAGATCCGGCCGCGTCAATATTAACACTTCCGCCAGAAACGGCACAGCCCGTTCTTTGGCTGGAATGCCCGGAGATCCGCGATGAGAGTTCGTCGAGTGAGCTTCTTACCAACCTGATGCGGAGATGCAACGATGCTAACCAAGAGAGGACGAGCTCCTGCGCGCCGCATCTTCACGATGTTGTTGCGGCAATTCGCACGGATCCTTTACAGCTTTCATTTTTCGCCTCCCGCGAGGTGGACAACCACAACGGCCACGACGTGCACCCACTTCAGAACCGGCGTCTTTCTGGGACCCCCTCCTTCGCGTGTCTGCGCGTTTTTCGGCAGTTCTTCCCCTCGTTGTATTTCGAGCCCGAGGACCACACCACCAGCAGCGACCGACCGGTGGCCATGCTGGCTCTCATGGTGCTGCAAGAGCTCGCGGCGCAGGAGCTCCAGCTCCTCAGAGAGCGAGTCGACGTCGAAGAGAGCGCTGGCGAGCTGTCGTGTGGTCGTCCAGCTGCAGGAGTAGAGCCAGAGCACGAGCAGCCGTCGTCGAAAAAGAAAATAAGGCACTACACGGTGATGGTGGAAGGTCATGCGGACGAAGGGATTGAATCCGAAGAGCTCCAGACACACCTTTCCTGGGAGCGCAGCCTCTTCGTCGCGTCTTTTCTGCGACCCATTGTGGAGAAAATAAAGGCGGCCCATTCTTGTCGTGGTGGTGCGACAGACGACCGGGTCGAGTTCGTCGAGTTAAAGCGTTTGGCAGAGGAAAGTGGGGACTTGTTGAAACTGCTGCGGGGCCGCGAGATGATGTTGATGGAGAAGGGCGGAGACGGACGGGGGGGGCAAAGGGAGAAGCAGAACTACGAGAACGAGATGGTAGCAAAGCGCAAGACCTCCTACGCTAAAAATGCACCGCAACTGCTCAACAACGGCACCGAGACGCAGATGCAGATCCCGATACCGATCCGAGACGCGAGATCTACTTCAGTGGAGGAGAAGATGCGACACTTCTTCGAAGATCATGGTGATAATCTCAATCATGATAATAGACCCACGCGCCGCGCGCGCGCAGGCGGGGGCGGTCAAGGGGGCCAAGGAGCCATGGCCTTGCAAATCCAAATCCGCTGCTTCGGTCGTGGAAGTAAATGCAAAGTCTCGAATAAGTTTGGCGAAAGTTGGAAGAACCGGAGGTGCCATGTCTTTCTCGCGGTCAATTAAGATAGGACGAAACGACGTCTGTCCCATCGTGCAACTATCTACCATTGACTAAATTTAACTCCCGCGGCTCCCCTTGCTTCAGTTGTCACAGCGCATGCCCACAACCTCAACCATTACGGTTGTGACAGTGTTTTGTTCGGGTCGCCGGCGCCGGCGCGGTTGGGCCGTAGCATCTTTTTGTTTTTTCCGCCACCGCTTCGAACCCTAAACCCTAAACCCTGGCTCTCCGACGACATGCTCTCGCGGGCCTTCTCGTCCAGCCCTCGGTATGGTGCCTATGCGGACGTACTTATTTTTATTATGACTCTCGTTCTTTCGACACATGCATTACGAAAGAACCAACGAACTGTGACAAGTGACGTGATGATATCCATCGCTAATTCAACGCAGAATGTGCTTCAGATCCCCGCTGTGCCTCGTTATTTCTTCGGTGAATAAAGTCAGGGACTACAGCTAAGTACATCGATACTCGGATTCGGTGTCGGGCAACTGCTTGCTTTCAAATCCCGTCATCTATGATCCCAATCTTATCCACCCGTATAAAGTACGAGGTGAATGAGGTTGAGGATGTCCATACTTAAAAAACAATATTTTTCGCAATTCCACCATTGCCATTGCCATCAACCCCCGCAGCTGAGCAACGCAACCTATAAACAACCTCTCTAAGCAACCTCCTTAACCCACACACACACACACTACGACAACTTCCGACTACTTCAAATCAATCCTACCTAGTACGAAAAAGAAACACAAAAGCAATTTATTACTTCGCCTCCATCTTCCTCAGTTTTCTCGTTCCCCTCCAACCAAGCGACAAAATGGCGTCTTCCGGAAACCCTCAGGCTGTGCAGTGCGGCGTCGCTGGCACTATCGAGTTCTACTCTAACAAGGGCCACGAGCAGGATGCGGCTGCGTTCCTTGACGTTGCTAAAAACGCCGTCCAGCAGACCGAGCCGGGAACCAAGCTCTGGTATGGTGTGAAATTTCATGCTATGGATGTGCTTGGACAGAAGGAAGAAGCTGACCGCTTCGGTATCATCGACTTCTTTGTAGACGATGCAGCGAAGGACGCACACTTCGCGGGCGAGGTCCCGAAGGCTGTGAAGGCGAACGACGCGACCGAAAGTCCCATTGTGAAAGGCGGACTGGGCGCAATCGTGGAGTCCGCCAAGGCGTGGGACCTATTGTTCGCGCCTAAGACGACGAGCAAGGAGCAGATGGAGGCGGCCAAGTTCGTTGGGTACCTGCCGATCCTTGCGGGCGAGGGCCAGGAGGAGAACATGAAGGCGCTGCTGAAGGCTGGTCTGGGACTGGTCACGGAAAAGGAGGCGAAGACCAGCTTCTGGGCCGCGGTGCAAAACCAGGCCAACAAGCGGGAATTCGCGATCATCGACACTTTCGATAGCATGGAGGGAGTCGCGGAGCACTTCGTGGCGCCGGCGGCCGTGCCGACGGCAGTGCAGGGCGTGCTCGCAGAAAACCCGGACCTGATCGTGGGCGGATGGGAAGAGGGAGTGCTGAAGAACGTGCGGATTATGGAGATCGTCGCGAAGAAGGTGGAGCTGGCGTGAGTCATGAGATGCCGAGAGAGTGCCGACTAGAGCTTGCTATGCTTGTGATCGTTTTTTTTTTTCATCGTGAGTGTCCTGAAGACCACTGGATCTTCAAGATGTAGATCAGCGGACGACTGTTAGGAAAGAAACTAGTGCAAAGCGAGCGCCCTGCGTGTAGCTTCTCTACTAGGACTCCACTACTACAACTTCTAATTCCACTACTGCAGACACTGCAGCGTTTTGATGATGAACTTGTTCGTTCTATTTCATGAAATGAATCAGAATCCCGGCCTACGCCTACTAGCAAAGGAAAGCGTAATGATTCTTCCACGAGTGGTTCGCGCGGCGCCTTAATTTATCGAGCTTTATGCTTATTTGTCTTAGTCCCGACTCCCGGCGCGGGGCGTCATCCAATGCATGACCACACATCAAGCGCAGGGAAGCGTTGGCGACGGTCCGCCAGCATCGATCGGAGAAAGAGAGTTTTTCTTAGGCACTCCGCTCTCTCGTGCCGAGTCTTGCTAGCAATTCGTCACTTAAAGCTCCTCTGAAAAACATTTAATCTGCAGCATCACCGCCCTTCGGTCGGTGCATGAGGCAAAAACGCTTTTCGTGGAAAAACGCCGATTTTGCAAGAAAAAGAAAAACATAAAAGAAGAATGTGAAGAGGCGCGACGCACGGCGTGGGCGCCAGGCGGAACGGGCCGGAACGCTCCCCCGCTTTACTACCTTTACTACTCATTTTCGTTTCCAGAAGAGATTCCACGGAGGTCCTACAACGTTCGCAAGATCGGTGGCACAATTGGCCCCTTGCGGATGAGTGATAATCCGCGGGCGCTTCGGTGTGTCTCGTGCCATCAGCCTCGGTCTACTCAGTTGCGCTTGCGCTACTCGCGGTGTAAAGCAGAAATTCTCTCGTGCTTGAGCTTTTCAGACATGCACAGGCAGCCATGCATTCTATCGGTTGTCAGCGATGATCGTGCTGTATGTTTTGTGCATCGGTTCTAGCCGCTTCTGGCGCCCTCGTCATCATCTGTTGTCCACAGTGCGTAACTTCGTCGCAAATTTGCACGGAGTTTTTAGTTCTTCTACTAACAAACTAGGCCTGGTGTTACACCTACGTGTATGTTTTGTAAGTAGTGTAGTAGTGAAGGAAACGACCAAAGAATATTTTATTTAAACATGATATGATCAATGAAATCGCC